>OY293305.1:40377008-40491597 GCA_958502075.1 Orchestes rusci | reverse complement strand
CTTATGATTTTATATAACATTTGAGGGTGGATTACACCCGTCATTCCCTGAGAAAAAGTGTGCTTTTTGGACATATTATGTATTTCGCTCTCTTTCATCTACCTACAAAGTTTGATAGTGTAACAAAAATTTTAATGGTACTTTAGTTTTTTATAACATTTGAGGGTGAATTACACCCCGTCATCCCTTGAGAAAAAGTGTGCTTTTTGGATATATCGTGTATTTGGCATTCTCCATCTACAACAAAGTATGATGGTTTAAACAAAAATTTTAAATGGTGGGTACTTTAGATTTTTATAACATTTGAGGGTGGATTACACCTCGTCATTCCCTGAGAAAAAGTGTGCTTTTTCGATATATTATGTACTTTGCAATCTTTCATCTATCTTCAAAGTATGATGGTGTAACAAAAATTTCAAATGGTACTTCTGATTTTATATAAAGTTAGAGGGTGGATTACACCCCGTCATCCTCTGAGAAAAAGTGTGCTTTTTGGATATTTTATGTATTTCGCATTTTCCCATCTACCCACAAAGTATGATGGTGTAACAAAAATTTTAAATGGTACTTTTGATTTTATATAACATTTGACGGTGGATTACACCCCGTCATCCCCTTAGAAATAGTGTGCTTTTTGGATATATCATATATTTGGCATTCTTCCATCTTCCTACAAAGTATGATGGTTTAACAAAAATTTTAAATGGTACTTTAGATTTTTTATAACATTTGAGGGTGGATTACACCCCGTCATCCCCTGAGAAAAAGTGTGCTTTTTGGATATATCATATATTTGGCATTCTTCCATCTTCCTACAAAGTATGATGGTTTAACAAAAATTTTAAATGGTACTTTAGATTTTTTATAACATTTGAGGGTGGATTACACCCCGTCATCCCCTGAGAAAAAGTGTGCTTTTTGGATATATTATGTACTTCGCATTCTTCCATCTATCTTTTAAGTATGATGGTGTAACAAAAATTTTAAATGGTACATTAGATTTTTTATAACATCTGGGGTTGGATTACACCCCGTCATCCACTGAGAAAAAATGTGCTTTTTGAATAGATTATGTATTTGGCATTTTTCCATCTACCTACAAAGTATGATGGTGTACAAAAATTTTTAATGGTACATGATATTTTTTATAACATTTGAGGGTGGATTACACCCCGTCATCCCCTTAGAAAAAGTGTGCTTTTTTGATATTTTATGTATTCCGCATTTTTCCATCTACCTACAAAGTATGATGGTGTAACAAAAATTTCAAATGGTACTTTTGATTTTATATAACATTTGAGGGTGGATTACACCCCGTCATCCCCTGAGAAAAAGTGTGCTTTTTGGATATATTATGTATTTGGCATTCTTCCATCTACCTACAAAGTATGATGGTGTAACAAAAATTTTAAATGGTACATTAGATTTTTGATAACATTTGAGGGTGGATTACACCCCGTCATCCCCTGAGAAAAAGTGTGCTTTTTGGATATATCATATATTGGGCATTCTTCCATCTTCCTACAAAGTATGATGGTTCAACAAAAATTTTAAATGGTAATTTAGATTTTTTATAACATTTGAGGGTGGATTACACCCCGTCATCCCCTGAGACAAAGTGTGCTTTTTGGATATATTATGTACTTCGCATTCTACCATCTATCTTTGAAGTATGATGGTGTAACAAAAATTTTAAATGGTACATTAGATTTTTTATAACATCTGGGGGTGGATTACACCCCGTCATCCACTGAGAAAAAATGTGCTTTTTGGATATATTATGTATTTGGCATTTTTCCATCTACCTACAAAGTATGATGGTGTAACAAAAATTTTTAATGGTACATTATATTTTTTATAACATATGAGGGTGGATTACACCCCGTCATCCCCTTAGAAAAAGTGTGCTTTTTGAATATTTTATGTATTCCGCATTTTTCCATCTACCTACAAAGTATGATGGTGTAACAAAAATTTCAAATGGTACTTTTGATTTTATATAACATTTGAGGGTGGATTACACCCCGTCATCCCCTGAGAAAAAGTGTGCTTTTTGGATATATTAGGTATTTGGCATTCTTCCATCTACCTACAAAGTATGATGATGTAACAAAAATTTTGAATGGTAATTTTGATGTTTATATTTGAGGGTGGATTACACCTCATTTCTCAGGTACCTAAGTAATAACTGTCCTCATTTCACGAGTTCAACCCTCTTTGTTGTCCAAGATTGAATTGATACCGCCATATTATAATATTAGATACATTTTATCGCGACCGCGACCAAAACTTGTCTGGGCGACTGTAAAAATATGATTTTCATTTCTGAATCCGTTGCTATTGTTGCTAACTTCAGCGACGTCGATTGAGTAGCAGATCGCAGGTGTTAAATCAATAGATAAAGAGCATGTAACAGACAAGGCACATGGCTTATTATTATTGCATGGTAATGAACTCTCTCGTAGATTGCTGTATTTTGATTCATAGTTTGATATAAAGTTCTACATTACCAAGAATCAATATCTACTTATTATACACTAGAAGTCTTTTGAAGAAAGCCGCAATGTAAGAACAGGTTTACTTTATTTGTATTATTGCCGTTCTACATGTTATGGTATACGATTGAGTTGCAGATCACCAGGTGATAAATCAATATTCAAGTAACGTGTTTATATATTTGTGCTATAGAATCTCATCTGACATCATATCATTTGTGGATCATTTTGTGGGCGAGAACCGCAATTCAGTCGTTGTTGTTGGCCCCTTCATTATACTGATAAGAAACAACCAATTCATGTTAATTTGTTATTGATAAGTGACAATAAAAATAATCACTATTGCTGGATAAAGAATATGGCTCGATTATTATCATCTCAAATCAGCAAATCGGAATCTGCAATAAAGTATTTCTGTGATGGTTGTTTGATAATTTTCAATTCAAAAACGAAATTAGATATGCATGAAAAATATGGTTGCAATCATCCCACTAAACATAAAAACATAACTTAAACGTTCAAGTTACGTTACACACTTACAATGTAACGTTACTCAAAAGATAACAATAACATTAATATAACGTTTATGTTACCGCTTATGTCCACTATACATAAACGTTCATCATAGTAACGTTGCAAATCAAAAACATTATTGCAACGTAAAACTAACGTTTCTCCAATATAAAAACTATGTATTGTTTAGTTATTTTAACGTTGCGTTACGTTGCATCAACATTTATGATATGTTTCAATATGACATTTTTTCAACTGGATTGGAATGTTTCTAATTTAACGTTATAGCAACAATTTTATAACGTGGCTGCTACATTTTCGCAGCATCCCTATAGCAGGAATGTAATGACACGAAAATGTTGTTGTTGGACATTGCAGAAATGTTGTTAGAAGGGACAACTTTGAAACATAGATATAGTCCGGGATCTCTCATAAAAAAGTGATAACTACTCCACTGTATATCTTTTTGAAAATATTCATTTTGGGATTTTGGTCTGTCAATTTTTCAATTGGCGAAAAGACTGGAAATCGCGGCATTTTCCAAAATCAGGAAAATTTAAAATTTATGACATTTCATACATTTCTGACTAAGAATTTTTTCTAAAATATTTCTACTAGTTCACCAAGTAATCATTTGATGAACTGCAACATATAATTTAGAAAAAACTTTTGGTCTAAATTGATATTATTTAGAGAACGCAGCGATAACCAGATTTTTCGCAGATAAAAAAAACATTGTCAGGTTGGCCAAAATGAATTTTCTCACTAAGTTTACAGATGAGTTGGTAGTCACTTTTTTCTTCAAATGAGGGATCCGGTACCATAACGTCAATCGATGATTCGACGAATCTGCTATTCAAATGTGTGAACATTTCAGTGGCTAATAAGTTCAATACATTTCATAGTCACTGCATGTTGTGAGATCCTAAAAAAAATGTCATTACGCATAGATAGCAGATATGCACAAACTGGAAAAATTTGATGTATGAAGTTTTTAATCGTTGTGTGCCCTATCAAACATGAAAACGCATTCACAGGTGAAAATATGTATTGACTTCATATAAGTAACATTATTAAAACTTCATATGAAAATAGACTTGATACATATTTTTAAATAGCACAAACAAAATAAACATAACATTCTCAAAAACTGAAACTATAAAATTCTTAGAAAAATACATTTTTTCAAAACGACACCAAATTAAGTTACATGAAAAAAACAGAAACTCCATATAAAAATGAAGTCAAGTTACATTTTTCTAACAACATAAACAAAATAAACATAGCATTCTTGAAAACAAAGCAATTATTCTTAAAAACTAAGACAGTTCTTGAAAAAATATCTTTTCAATCACAAAATAATCACTCTTTTTTTTGCGCTGATTCGCAAATCCGAACCAGTCGACAACTGCAAAACTAAAGTCCCGGTCATTGAAAGTTGGATGAATTTTTTTGATGACATCTGTAAACAATGGAAATATCTATTAAATATAATATTTAAAATCTGAACAATTACATTACAACAACAACATTAACTGGCACGTTTGTTTGCGTTAAGCTCATGTAAGTTCAATATTGAATAAAAGAAACTTACATCAGTGTACAGAAAGGTCCATTTCGGAAACGAATCAGTTTCGGAGATTTTATTTTCTCGAATTCTGTATCGTGCCTCAACTTAAAAATCACCGTGTAGAGTGCTTTCAATTTAATTGGTCACACTTTCAAAAGGCTGTGAAACATTCATTCATTGAGCTAAAAGCTCGTTTGTCGTATATTTTTCGTTAAGTTTTGTGCTACAGTCAAATATTTTCTAAATTCTTGACAAAACTTATTTTTTTTTAAATAGCACATCGTAATATCATTACATATCTAGAAAGGCATATTTCTTCTGATCACGAAAATATAGCACACATGCTCTTTATATTCAATAGTTTAGAGTCAATTAGTATAGAGATCTGATTAAAATTATAATTTCCTGGCGTGTTGTATTTTCTTTCCAATAATTGTTATAGTTCTTGTGAATATTGACTAAGATATAGAAGATTTTCTGGTTTGTAAATACAGCATTTTAATGAATTACTCAAATCAGGTATACTTACTTTTATCTACTTTTACTGTGAAGGGACAGTATTCACGTTAAACATTTGACAAATCGAGTGCAACCATAACAATTATTGGAAACAGATGAATAAACTTCGTGTATCTTCATTCTAGAAAATTACAATTTTAATCTCATTTATACCAATTGTGCTATATTTTCGTGAACAGAAAATGCCTTTCCAAATATGTTATGATATATGTATAGGGTGTCCGTCCCATAAAAAAAGTAAGTTACCTTTTTCCATAATTTTGACATTTGACAGTTTAGAAAATATTCGACTCAATCGCACAAAACTTTACGAAAAACCCTATAATTCCTTTTTTTGTTCGACCTTTTAGCTCGAAAAATGAATATTTCCTTTTGAAAGTGTGTGACAAATTAAATTAAAATCACTGTACATTTTGAATACACAGTTAATTTTTTTTAATAAGGATTATAGTGATTAGTGACAGATCAAAATTGCAGATTTAAGATTGGCAAACCTTTTTTAGTAGGTACAGGGTGGTTAGTCAAGGTGTCAGATCTCAGAAACTATTTATCCCGGAATTGCGAAAAATAAATGTTTGAGTAAAAACCTGCAACAAAATTTCATGTACACCCTACACAATTATTATAAATGGAAAACTACAAGGTGTTCAAAAATTCTTACATCCCAAACCAATGAAGATGGACCAATGCTCACCTCTCAAGATTTTTACTGAACGTCTGTGTTTAACCACAAAGTTGTCTCTGAGCTGAGTGAGTGCAGCCAAATCATTGCTATAAATGCTTTAGGTACCTACATCCATCACTGCTGTCACAGTGTCAAACAACTTCTTCACTCGTTCTTCCAATTCATGCCACCCACAAGGCAAAGCTTATTAAACTGAAAAATAAACAGAAATATACATACATTAAATATCCAGTAATTCAATTTATTCAAATATCAAATATCATACTAGTCAAGAATTATCGAGATTAAATTATCGAGATAGCCACATGATATATTGACAATTATTAATTTTTAAGAATATACACATTGAAAAGTTGAATATAATTAGGGCTGTCAGATTTATGAGAATGAAAAGCGGGAGGTGGGAGGTTTCGGGTTCGGACAGATAAAGCGCCGCAGGCAAAGCGCGCCGCAGGGGGAAAATTGTGAGGAATTTCCCCTCCTTTCTGATCAATTTCCCCTCAAATCCATGACTCATAACATTTATGGGTACTTCCAGCGTCTGCTAAAGTAAGAACTAGTGCTCCAATAGCGCGCCGCAGACGGAAAACGATGAGGAATTTTCCCTCCTTTTTAATCAATTTTCCCTCAAATCCAGGACTCATAACATTTATGGGTACTTCCAGCGTCTGCTAAAGTACGACTTAGCGTTTGTGCTAACTACTGATCATGGTATTCGTTTGAATCGTTTGTCACAAACATCTTTTGAGGCTGCTGTTATCTCAGAGGAATTTGAAAAAAAAAATGGAAATCCCATTCAGATTAATAGAAAAAAATACGCTCGAGTTAATACACAGGTTGGCCGAAGTTTCTTTTTAAAAACTTTATTTTTACTGGTATTAACAATTATTAGAATTATATAAATATTATGGAGGACTGGATTGGTTTTAAAGATACGTGTTGAATGACGGCTTGAATCTAAATCTGCTGTCTCCGGGCGTGATCTGGTATAAATAGGTCGGGAATGCTGGGCTTGCAGAATTAGTGTTTGGTCTGCAGGAACCCATCATATAACTCCTCCCTCCTTAAGATTCAACTTTAAGGGTAGCGTGGAAGTTGAATCTGGATGTCTTCTTCCGTAACTCTGGAGCTCTTCTTTCTTCTTCCTTGTACTATTGGAAGTACCTTTTTGAATATAAAATAGAGACAAATTGTAATTACACAAATATATAATATAAGTGTCCACACACTAGGGGTTGTCTCTAAATCAGGATAATATAATTTTGGTTGGTTTGACACTATTTCACTGGTTAGTTTGTGAAGTCCGTCAAGTTGAAGTTCACGAAGATGTACACTTAAGTCTAAAGTGGGTAGAAGAGTGTCTTTCACTTCAATGTCTGGGAATAGTATTGTTTTACTATTATCTTCCAAGGTCTTCTGATTGTTCAGGATTAGTTTGGATTTGGTGATGACGTGACAGTTTTTTGGAATGCTGCAAATATATGTTCCAACTAGGTTGATGATTTCTTGTTGGTTAGAACATCGGAGTTCAATGCTTTCCCTGGTCGGGATTATTAAAATCCATTGGTTGGTGTTTTCCAGCTGATTGATTATTGTTTGGGTGATGGTTACGTCAATTTGTTTGCATGTTGAAGTGTCGGAGTCAGTGTTGAGTAATTTCACTGAACATGGGGCATTTTCGTCAATATCTTTCAAATTGCTTTTATCGCATAGATGAAGATTTGAATGTATTTGTCGACATGACTCATAAAATGTGTAGTGCAACTGATTTTTCAAGACATATTTATTTTGGGGTATTACTGTCTTAAAATGGTGATTTTCCTTAAGAATCGGTACTGAATACAAATGAAAGCAATCGAAGTATTCTTCGTGAGTTATTGGAATGTGTAATAGATATGTAATTCTATTATTGATGATGTAACTCTCGATTTCAATTAGCTTTTCAAATGATAGAAGGTTTTGTTGGGTTACTTCTAAGGGCATTCGTTCTAGTCCTAGTTTGTTTTGTAGGGTTAATAGTTCTTTGAGAAGTTCTTCATTTTTAATTATACTAGGATGCATAACTTTGAGTTTCGAAAAAGTCAGAGAATTTTCAATATCTTGGAGAATTGAGTCTATTATTTCAAAGATGTTAATTATCTGGTTCATGGTGTCTTTTATATAGATAGCATTTTCTCTAATGGTGGTTCTTTGAACCATGAATGCTATTTGATTTAATTTAGTTTCTAACAGTTTTTCGTTATGACTTATTTGTCGAATTGTCTCATTGAATCGTTCAATGATACCGAGAGAAAGTGAATTATGTTTCAAAATACTTGACTCGATGGTTTTCTGGTTTTGGTAGAGATTGTTAATTAACTTATCGTATTTTTCTCCGTCCTCATAATCTAAGTTTCCTGATATTGATTTAAAAATAGATCCTAAACCATTAATTAGTCCTCTCTTAATTCTATTTGGTTGTGGTAGTATTTCCTTTAACTTATCTTGTACTCTATTTCTAGTTATGGTCAGTAGTTTAAGATAATTACTAGTGTCCTCTAAATAATCCTTATTTTTATTGATTAGTATAGTAAGATTATTAGTTTTTCTATCTAACTTATCCAATTCTAAAATTATTGGATTTAGATCGTAAAAGTGTATTAGTGTATATACATAATCTATGATTCTTGCATTACCCAAGTTTATTGGTATTAGTCCGGGGTTATCTTCTAATTTCTTAATTTCTATGTTTTCTTGATTTCCTTTAGTGAAGGTGATCAAGTTGAAACAATATTTCATAATTACTATTTTATTGTCTCTTTTAACGTAGGAAGATAATTTATTATGCTTAGTGATAAGTGGTTAGATATGGGGTTATTTATATACATATTAGTTAAAATCATAGGTTTTTTGAAGGGGTCTCTTCAAGTTAGCCATGTGGATTTTATTTTGCAATGTAGTTGCAACAGTTTTCATAACTGGGTCTACGGTTTTAATATGGGTAGGAGAAGAATAAGTTTCTCCTAGTTTCTTCCGATTGTGTTGTTTAACATAGATTTCTTGATTGGGTTCGAAGATATTTGGTCCGTCTCTGTTTTCATTTAGTTTGGAAATTATTTTTTCTTTTTGTTTCGTTAGATTTTCATTTATTTTGGAGTACATTAATTTAGTTTTTTCGCGGTGTTCCTGGATGTAGTCTGAATATAAAATTTGTTGGAGATCTAAATTGAAAGGATCATCAGGTTTCATATGTCCACTTATGATTTCGATTGTTTTTAGCTTTGTAACCGAATGAATAGTATAGTTATAAGCTAAAATTGCATATTTCATTTTTTGAGATATTGGGGTTGTTTTATAACCTTGGTTATTTAAAAGTCTTATGTGTTCAGTTAGTGTGGAATGTAATCTTTCAATCATTCCGTTTGATTGAGGGTGGTATGGTGAACAAAAGTGAATCTCAATTTTGTGTAATTGAAGTAGTTCTGTTACTACAGTATTCTTGAACTCGGTACCGTTATCGGTAATTACTTTTTTTGGTATTCCATGATGTGTGAAAAATGTAATTAAATTATCCGCTATTTCTGTCGCTGCAGTTGAGTTCAAATAATAAGCTTGTGCGTACTTTGAGAAGCTATCAATTATGGTTAGGAATTTAGTCTTCTCTAATGTATACGTATCTAAATGAATTATTTCAAAGGGTTTCATTGCTGTTGGTGTTACATTTAACTCGATATTTACAGGGTGTCTATCATATTTGCTCTTTTGGCATATTTCACATTGATTAATAAAGGTCTGGATTGCATTTTTGAGATTTGGCCAATAATACTTAGTTTTAATTCTTTCTTCAGTCTCTTCGATACCTCTATGGTTCGATTTTCCTTCATGATAATTTCGAATTATTATCGGTATTTCTTGTTTATCGAGTACGTCAATGGGTTTGATCGTACATCTTTTAAAATTGATTGATGGATATTTGAAGTTTTTTCGTATTATTTCACAAAATGGTTCATAAATTGTTGGATCTTCAAAATATATTGAATACAATTTTCCGGGAATAATGAAACTCTTAACGAATTGCATTATGTCGTTTTCAAAGTTGTTTTCGGATAACTGCAAGAGAAATCGTCTTTTTCTTTCGAAAAGAATTAACAATTTAGTCTTGGCTGGAGAATGATGAACTTTTGAAACGATTACTTGATTTGCACCATAATTTATTGCTGTTTCAATAATTGGTATCCCTACAATTGGGTGTTCCGATCGATTTGTATGTACAGTTTCATCATCATTTACATTATCTTGTATATCTAATTCAGGGATTTCGTCTAATTGAGCTATTATTGACATGTTATCTAAATTTCTTGGATTATAATCAGTTACATTACTAGTTGAAGGGTTTCCAGTTGATTCGAATAACTTATTAAAATTATCTACATATGAAATTAAATTGCTTATGTCATCATTAGTATCCTTTGTATGTAGTTCGATTCTACTAAGCGCGTCAGCATTTGTGTTAGCTTTACCTTTTTTATAAGTTATTTCATAATCAAATTCTTGAAGTTTAAGTCGCCATCTTACTAGTTTTGAGTTCGGGTCTTTCAAATTAAATAACCATTGTAGTGGTTTGTGATCAGTTATTATATTGAATTTCTTCCCAAACAGGTATGGTCGAAAATATTTTGTCGCCCATACTAAACATAGACATTCTTTTTCTATGGTAGAATAATGTTGTTCAGATTCATTCAATGTCCTCGAAGCATATGCTACAGGTAAATCTTTTCCAATTGGGCCTTGTGAAAGTACGGCTCCTAATGCAAAATTGCTAGCGTCACAAGTTAAATTAAATGGTTTCTCAAAATTTGGATATTGTAGAATTGGTTGGTTAATTAAAAGGTTTTTGCATTTTTCAAAGCATTCTACAAATTCTTTATTGTGTTCTATTTTAGTCCCTTTCTTTAAACATTTAGTTAGTGGTTTGGTGATCTTTGCGAAGTTATCTATAAATCGTCTATAATAACCTAAGAGTCCTAAAAAGCTTTTGATTTGTTTCGTTGTTGATGGAATAGGGTAGTTTTTTATTGCTTTTATTTTGTTGGGGTTCGGTTTAACACCTTCCGGAGTTACTATATGTCCTAAGTATGCTACTTCATGTCTTAAAAACTCACTTTTATCAAGTTGTATTTTGAAATTTGATTGTCTTAATCGTTTAAAAACAGATCTTAGTCTTTCCAAGTGTTCTTGTAAAGAAGTTGAGAAAATTATTATGTCATCAAGGTAAACAAGACACTTTTCGTTTTGTATACCTCTCAAAATATTGTCCATTATTCTCTGAAATGTCGCAGGGGCATTCTTTAATCCAAACGGCATTCTTGTAAACTCGAAATGTCCGTTTTCAGTGTTAAAAGCTGTTTTTGGTATATCATTTTCGTCTAATTCGATCTGGTGAAAACCGCTTGCAAGGTCTAAAGTAGAAAAATATTGACATTTCCCTAGCTTATCAAGTAATTCATTAATATTTGGTAACGGGTATTTGTCATTGATAGTTTTCTCGTTCAATTTTCGGTAGTCAATTACTACTCGCCATTTTTGTTTACCGCTCGCGTCAAGTTTCTTTGGTACAACCCATATAGGCGATGACCATGGTGAGTTCGAAGGTCTTATTATGTTCTGATTAAGCATTTTATTAATTTGTGATTCTACCTCTTTTTTATGTATGAATGGATATCTATATGTCTTTGTATAGATTGGTAGTTCGTCACTTGTCTTAATGCAATGTTTGATTTGATTGGTGAATGTTAATTGAGTGTTTTCTTGGTAAAATATATCTGAGAATTCTTGACAAAGTTTCCAAATTTCGTTCTTCTCTTCAGGGTTCAAGTGATCAGTTCGTATTTGATTTATGTCGAAATTCTGGGGTTGATGTGGACTATTGGAAATAAAATTTGTATCTATAACTTCCATTTCATTTTGTTCAAATTGATCAACTTCAAATGGTTCTGATATATCTAACGTTATTGCTTCACAAGTATTATTAATAATTGTTGTCAATGCATTTCCATTTTTTGCATGTAATATGGAATTGGGTATTTCACAATTGTTTAATTTTTGATATGGCATTAATATATCACCATTACTTATACTCGTCTTAATTTTAATAACTTGTTCTGTACGTGGGGGTATAGTTATGTTGTTTAATTGGGGTTTAGTTTGCTCGAATTTCAATTTTATTTTTGAAAATGGTGTAATTAAATATCCTTTATCATAATTGATGGTGGCTTGTAACTTTTTCAAATTATCGAGTCCTATTAAACCGTCAAAAAGATGATGAAATTTAAAAAGATAAAATTTCAAAGTTTGAGAGTTTGGCAAATTAAAAATATTTGAAGCGGGAATTTCTGCTGAATGTTTATGTGCAGATTGTTGAAAAACTGTTGACACAACAAATGGGTCATATCTAATGTGTTGTGGATAAAGTTTGTTTACTAAATTCGGGTCTAGAAATGATTTTGTAGATCCACTATCTATTAATAGTTTAATTTTATTTTCTGGGAATTCTATGTAGGATAACTCACTCGTGTTAGTATTATTCAATGAAAATACGGGTGGTGTTAAGTTTCCTGCTTTGTTGACGAATCCGCGTGAAAATTTACATGATCATTATTATTTTCTTCATGACGTGATGAATTATTTGTGTCATATTCATAGTCCTCGCGTAGACTATAATCGACGTTATTTTGTAAAGGTTGATGTTGATTTTCAACAGCTTCGTATGCTGAGTCAAAGTTTGATCTTGTTCCTGTATTAAATAATTCTTCAGAAGTAAAATTTCTTGGTTGTGAGGGTTGATTTTTAAAGAAGTTTCTCCCTTGATTATTATTATTTTGTCTAAAATTGTTAGTTCCATACGATGTGGAAACTCCGCTCATTGGCGTTGGTTGTGAGACATTTTTGTTTGGGTTTGGTTTAAATACATTTGTATTATTATTATTGCTCGGTCTGAAACGATTATTTTGGTTGTAATTATTATGGAAATTCGGGTTTGGTTGTCTCCAATTGTTATTTCTTCCGAATGGAGCATGTGAATTTCTAAGATTATAATTAGGTCGGTAATTCGATCTATGCTCAAAATTATTATCGTTTCTTCCAAAATTCTGATTATTTAAAGAGTTATTTCGATTGGATTGATTGGGTTGAGAAAAAGGTTTGTTATTGTTATTTAGATTTTGGAAATAATGCATCTTAGATTCATTCATTACGAATTGCAATGCTTCTGGTAAATCTGTAGGTCTCATACACCTAATTGTTGTCCCTAACGGTTCTTTTAATCCTGATAAGAATGTTTTGAGGGCTAGCTCGTTATAAAGGTTTCTCTTAATTACTTTTCCTTCCTCGGTTTCTTCGTGCATACTTATGTATGAACATATCAAATTTAAAATATGAAGAATCCTATCATAAAATTGACTGGGCGTTTCATTATTGGTTTGTCTTGACATTACAAGATCCCTATTTAAACATACTTCGTCTCTTTGGTCGGCGAAATGTCTACTTAAAATGTATTTCAAAGCGTCCCAAGTGGTAATACTTTGCGTACCAAGAACTAACTTTGCGTTTCCTGACAGTTTCCCTATTATACAATTTATCAAGTAAATATTCTGAAAATGATTCGGTTCATTTAGTTTGTAAAATGTATCAATTAAACTTTGACAAACTGCTAGATACCTATTTAAATCATTTGGATTGCCATCAAATGTGGGCACACAGTTTAAAAATTCTGGTCTTAGATCCATTATTATTATATTTCTTTCGAAATTGCTATTTATATTATTTATGTCCTCAATTTTAAAATTCTAAAGTAAGAATTTGAGAAAATAGATTCAGTCCGTGGAAAACCAATTTAAAACAGTAATTCAAACAAATTAAAGTGATTCAATTGCACTTACATTAAAATCATCAATGTCTTCATTTCCATTCTTAATTATTGACTGGTAGGCGATGCTTGTCCTTCCAAATCAGCAATATCCGATGAATCCAGCGATGTATGTCTGAGTTCAGGCAAATATTCAAGTTGCACTTGTAACTAGTAAGTCCGTTTTCCCGATTCGTTCACTCGAACTAATTATCGATATTCGTTCGATAATCTCGAAAATCCGAACGACTGCGCCAGTTAATACACAGGTTGGCCGAAGTTTCTTTTTAAAAACTTTATTTTTACTGGTATTAACAATTATTAGAATTATATAAATATTATGGAGGACTGGATTGGTTTTAAAGATACGTGTTGAATGACGGCTTGAATCTAAATCTGCTGTCTCCGGGCGTGATCTGGTATAAATAGGTCGGGAATGCTGGGCTTGCAGAATTAGTGTTTGGTCTGCAGGAACCCATCATATAACTCTCGTTATACTTGACATTGCTTGTTCCTTGTTGAATTGGTGAGCATCGCAATACACGAAATGTGCATTCTCATATTGTACCTACCTCCTTAGTACCTAGTCCTTAGTTTTGAAATTTACGCCTCCCAAATGACCTCTCTTTGCTGGAATGCATGAATTTTTCAAGAGATTGCAAGACCGCTACTATTTCATAATTTAAATTTGAATGTGTTTCAATTATACTTTCTGATCAAGGGGGGGTTCTGACCCCCAAACCCCCCCCCCCCCCCGTGGCTACGCACCTGGGTTTGATTGCTTAGGAGAAGTTCGTCACAAAATAAATCTTGGCTTTATTGTTATAAGAAGATAGATCTGGAAATATCATGATCTTTTATGGTCACTTGATGGACACTTTACGAAAAGATAATAAGAATAAAATGTGAAAATAAAATACAAAAATCACTATTCTTGAACAAATCAGGTAGGTATTCTACAAGGTACAGTTAAGGTGTTTGTAAAAGTTTTTTACAAAATCTCACCACATATTTCCAAAGCAAAATAGGCCGATGTTAGGAAAAAAACTATAGATTCGGGATTATTCGGGAGTTCTTGATCAAAATCGGGAGTATTATGACTTTGTTTAAGAAGCGGGAGGGACAGTAAGAAATCGGGAGACTCCCGCCTGAATCGGGAGGTCTGGCAGCCCTAAATATAATAATAGGTACGATACTCACAAATTCACCCACTCAATGCATTTTCTTTGTCCGCATTTTATTCACTGTTGTAGTAGTAGTTGAGAACTGAGTAGTGAGTACGTGACGGGGAGCCCCTGGCCGTGAGGATCAACTCACAAAAACAAAGCACAAAACATTCAAAACAAATTTGGAATAAGCATCAATGAGAGTAAACCACAACACAACAACTGAACAGAACAATGGCAGATGGCTCTGGCTCAATGGCGTCAGTGTTGATGCTGAGTTTCAGAGTTTGCTTGCCTTTTGGCCTTTTGCCTTGCCGGCATGCCCGTTCCCGTGTTGTGGGTTGTGGAGTGGATCGATATTCGATATCCGATGCAGTTCATGTAGGCGCCTTGCGCATGGTATTGTTCCGGTTCGGCGGTCAATTTGAAAATTCGAAAACATTTTTCATAACTACTTATTTCTCGCAGTAGAATGCCTTGTGTAAGCGTGACTTTGAACACAAACTCAATGTGGATGGTAGCATAATAATTATATTATCATGTAAATCAGCGGCGCTTTCTATTGCTATGATCGGATCGATCCAACTTAACACAATATGATCAGAAAATTTTGAAATCGACCTTTAAAAATGGACACCGTGATAAACTAGCTTTTATAGAGGTTGTTTTATAAGAGTATTTTGAGAAAAATTAAGATAAGGTGATTCTGAAATAACGTTAAGATTTCACTTCACATTAGCATTATTGCAATGTTGAATCGACAACATGAAAAATCTGTTACGATTGTTACGTACTTTTAATGTTAAATGTATAACGTTACAAATATGACTACCAAGATATACTTTAAAATTACGTATTTCTGTTTCTTGCCAGAAACGTTTCATCGTTGACGGATAAATAACGCAACTTTAACGATATCGGAAAACAACATTCTCTTTCGATCTATTGCACGTTGGAATTACGTATCATTAACATTAAAAAATAAACGTTTATGTATAAACTTTTATGAAACGTTACAAATTGTTTATGGTACGTAACATGTTTAGTGGGATATAGTTACAAAAATTCTTGATACAACTTAAAGAACAAATAAATTTGGTCAAATTATTCCTAAAAATATTATCCAATTTGAAAATTTTCAAAAACAGATGAAAATGCCTTTTGTGATATATGCAGATTTCGAATGTTTTCTGAAACCTTTAGAATATAACCAACCAGAAATTAGTAAGTAAAAAAAAAATGCACCTATGAAATTAACTGATGAAGAGAAACTTGTATTTGAAAATAGTGCATCATGTCATATTTGTCAAGAATCATTCAAACCTGGGTAGGTGAAAGTCAGAGATCATTATCATCTAACCGGAAAGTTTAGAGGATCTGCACATAGTGTATGTAATCTAAACTATCAAATTTCCCTACTTAACTCCAATATTTTTTCATAACCTAAATTATGATCTTCATATGAACATCAAGCTGCTTTGTTATCAAGATAGTCGAATTGAATGCATTGCTCAAACAAAAGAAAAATATATTTCTTTTTCCAAATCAATCTTAGTTGATAAAATAATTAAAAATAACAAGGAAAAAAATATTTATGTAAAACTGAAATTCTTTCCGTTTTGTTAACTCTCCTTTGGAAAAATTGGGTGAGAGTTTAGAGACGAGTCAATGTATTGAAATCAAAAGATATTTTGATTATTCATCACAGTTTAATGAAGTTCGAAAAAAGGTGTTTATCCTTATTCTTATGTAAATTCAATGGAGAAATTGTATGAAACTGATGAACTCCCCAGTATTGATGCATTTTATGATAATCTTTTAAAATCAACCTATTGATCCATTAGATTATGAAAGAGCAAGAAATATTTTGGAAATTATTCAATTGTCAAAGTTTAATGGATCATACCAAAGTTTTACTTATTATCAGATGTTCTCATATTGACAGACTTCATTGAAGCACTTAGAAATGTTTCTCTTAAAATTCACAATTTGGATCCAGCTCAATATTTCACAGCTCCAGGTTTGAGATGGGATACAATGTTACGTACAACAAAAGTCAAATTGGAATTATTGACTGATATTGACATGGTTAATTTTTTAAAAAATAATATTAGAGGTGGAACTTGTCATTGCAGTGTTAGAAAAGCTGAAGGTAATAACCCTTTCTTCCAAATTTCAACTCATCAATACCAAAATCATATATTATGTATTTAGATGCAACAAACTTGTATGGACATAGTATGTGTCAATACCTTTCTGTGAGTGATTTTTCTTGGTTAACGCAAGATGAAATTAACTCACTTGAATATCAATCTATTCCACAAAATCCAGAATATGGGATATGTTTTGGAAGTAGACATAATTTATTGTGAGAGTTTAAAATATTTGTTCACCTGGTCCTAAGCAAGAAAAATTAATTTGCAATTTACATGATGAACAAAAATACATCATTCATTATCAAAATCTTCAGAGAGCTTTAAAAAGTGGATTGAAATTGAAAAAGTTTCACAGGGTAAAAATTCAAACAGTCACCTTTTCTCAAACCATATATTGATTTAAATACCAAAATGAGAATTCAATCGAAAAACAAGCTCGAAAAAGATTGCTACAAATTATATAATAATGCAATATATGGAAAAAGTATGGAAAATGTTGAAAAGCGAGTCGATGTAAGATTAATAACACATTTTGAAAAATGTTGGGAAAAGGCAAGGAGCGGAAACTTTAATTGCAAAAACAAATTTTAAAAATTCCTTAGTTTTTACGAATAACTTTGTCGCTATTCAAATGGAGCGAGTGAAAGTCTGTTTTAATAAACCGATATATGTTGGATTTTCAGTTCTGGAATTATCAAAAACAGTAATTTATAACTTTTATTATGATTATGTAAAAAGTGAATATGGAGACAATGCAATTTTATTGTATACGGATACGGACAGTTTAATTTTGTTTGTGAAAACAAATAACTTTTATTCAATCAAATTTAGAGAGATTTGATACTTCAAATTATGATGAAGAAAACATAAATAATATTACTAAAAATATTTCTGTGGTAGGAAAGATGAGAGATGAATTTGCTATAAAACCAATAATGAGTTTTTATGGGACGGGTGCAAAAGCTTATTGTGTTAATTTTGAAGATAAATCTGAGAAAAAAGCAAAGGGTGTGAAAAAGTGTGTAATTCAAAATTCTATCACCAAAGAAGATTATTGTGATGTGATAGAGAATTCCATAATTAAATATAGAAATATGAATCTCTTCAAATCAAAAAAAAAAACATGATATGTACACACAAATGAAAAATAAAGTTGCATTGTCTTATAAGGATGATAAACGTTACATAATTTCAGCACATTTTCGAACTTTGGCATGGGGGAATAAAGATATAAACATATTGCAGAAAGAGATTGATGATGAAGATGAATGTATGAATGCTGTGTGTTCAATGCTGCGAGAATTAGTTGTTGCTTCATATAAATTGTAAATTTGTTGGAAAATAATTCTTTGTCCATACAAGATTAACTTACACAGTTAAAAAAGTCATAATAAAATTCAATTTTAACATGAAATCAGGAAATATGTATAAATCAAAAGATTTAATATAATGTAATAACTAAATTATATGTCTAGTTATAAAAAGTGATTTCAGGAAAACTGTTTACTATATAGATACGACAATGTTAGCAGCATGTCTACCGCAAGAGTATTGTTCTTGAGAGTGCTTTTTTGAATAAAACTTTGTTTATAAATCGTTTAGATGTGTGAGAAATATTCATCTGTGTATCATCCAATCATAATGAATCATTTCAGAATAGAATTCAATTTTTAACATGAAATTAGAAAATATGTATAAACCAAAAGATTTAATATAATGTATTAACTAAATTATATGTCTAGTTATAAATAGTGATTTCTTTCTACAATGCTTGCTTTCATGTGGGAAAAAGTGTTATAGTGATTAATATTATATTTTTCCGTCAATAGTTGAAAATTTGTATTAAAAAATTCCTTTCCGCGATCTGTTTGCAAATTTTTTGGTGGGATTTCAACATTGCTCAAGATCGATTCCATTGCGTAGGTTACATCTTTAGCAGTCTTTGTTTTGATTGGAATTGCCCAAACAAATTTAGAAAACACATTTATTACTATCAAAATATATCTATATCCTTTGTTTATTTTTGAATATGGTTGCATTTCAACTAAATCTGCTTGAAAAAGATCATTGACCCCCTTTACAATCACTACTCTTCTTTTTAAAAAACCTTCTGACTTGTTCCAAAGCTTCTCAATACCAATATTACCGTTAGTTGTCGCATTAAAACAACGCCACTTACATCAAAATGTTTTTCATTTTTTTTCTGACATCAAATTTTTTATCCTAACCCTCTCTTCCTCTCTGAACAACTTTTTCTTCCGTTTTGACATATTTGAAGGTGAAATCCTTATAATGGGGTTGGACATCACATACTCCATGGGGTTGTATGTCGGAGAGGGCTCAGCCTCATCCCAGGAGTAGTCGATGAGTCGAGGAAGGTTCAGTTGGACCCCCCAACAACAACAACAAAAAAAAAACAAAGAAAACAACACAAAACATCAACTAAAACATCTCATGAGCAGTTGTTGTTGTTGTTTTCTATTGGTATTGTTGATATGAAACATAATGTAGTTGCAGTTTGCTACTAAAAATAAATTGTTATTGCTGTGTGACCTGGCAACCATAGGTTGCCCTAGAAACTACATTATGTTTCATATCATGTATACCAATATAATTTATTTTTTAGTAAAATGCATTTTTCTTGTAGATCCTGATGGTTTAGGTATAGGAACATGGAATACCATTTGAAAGGAAATTTATTGGTCTTTTCATTTTTCAAGTAATATACAGGGGGTTCCATTTGAAAAAAAAAGCTTTTTTATCATTTTTGTGTATAGGAAAAAGATTAATAAATTTGAAGCACCCTGTATATTTACAGATCGGTTTCTCCATTGGAACCATATGAACCTACCTTCCTCTAGTCGGCATAGCAATTTCAATTCTCCACCGTTTTCAAGGACGAAATTATTGAACTCAATCCACTGATGTGTTTTACGACAAAAATATTATAAATTAATTTATATCTCGAAAACCGCTGCCGATAGGTATAGGAGTATATCAAGCAAAAATGATTAGAATCAGTCAAGGAATCCAAAATAATAATAATATACTGGGTTGTCCATTTGAAATAAGAAAGTTGTTACGACTTTTGGAAAGAAGCGCACTGCAAAACTAAAAATATTTTTAAAATATAGATCATACTCGATTATGGGCTCAGCCAAATTTTCAGGTCGATCCGATGTCTAGTTTTCCGTAAACGTCTAACGTACCATAGACCGTGAGACACCCTGTATACATATATATTTAAATAAGTGGACTTCTAGTAAGGAGACTACTGATGTTTCGTGTAAGCAATGGCAAGAGTAAGTGATATTAGTGATGTGGAGGTTGATTTAGAAAAACTGGGTAAGCTAATGCTCATATATTTTACTATCATACATTTGAATAATCATGATCATTTGATAATATTTTTAAAAAGTGAATTAACAAGATATCATATTGATACAATACAATACAATAGCCTTAATGAGGACAATATGATCTGAATTTAGAAATTTTTATTTTAAATTTTTTTGGAAATTGCAAGTACATAATTCAATTTTAAAAATTACAGGATGTCTCTGTCCAAGTTAAGGGGTGGTGGTCTCCGATGGGGGATGAAACGCTAGGTGTCTGGGGTGCATCGGAAGAGAACGGGGTAGTGATATTATTATTCAAATTGAAAAATTAAAATAAATATAACGGTTTACAGGTTGTAAACCGAGGAGGAGGGGGTCGATATGGACCTCAAAGCGAACTGTAGATTCTGAGGTGCAGGTTGGCGGGGTGTGTTTAGACGTTTCAATTGATGCTAACGAAACCCCCTCGGTGAGAAATAATATGGAATTATTTATTATTATTTATCATATATGACATTTCAGTCTAACAGAAATATTAGAAATCTGAAAATAGTTACAATATTCAATTTCTCTTTCAAGATGTGTGTGAAAGACCCCCAACTGAACCTTCCTCCACTCATCGAGTACTCCTGGGATGAGGCTGAGCAAAGATATCTGAAAGCTGAGCCCTCTCCGACATACAACCCCATGGAGTATGTGATGTCCAACCCCACTATAAGGATTCCACCTCCAAATATGTCAAAACGGAAGAAAAAGTTGTTCAGAGAGGAAGAGAGGGTTAGGATAAAAAATTTGATGTCAGAAAAAAAATGAAAAACATTTTGATGGAAGTGGCGTTGTTTTAATGCGACAACTAACGGTAATATTGGTATTGAGAAGCTTTGGAACAAGTCAGAAGGTTTTTTAAAAAGAAGAGTAGTAATAATTGTAAAGGGGGTCAATGATCTTTTTCAAGCAGATTTAGTTGAAATGCAACCATATTCAGAAATAAACAAAGGATATAGATATATTTTGATAGTGATAAATGTGTTTTCTAAATTTGTTTCGGCAATTCCAATCAAAACAAAGACTGCTAAAGATGTAACCTACGCAATGGAATCGATCTTGAGCAATGTTGAAATCCCACCAAAAAATTTGCAAACAGATCGCGGAAAGGAATTTTGTAATACAAATTTTCAAATATTGATGGAAAAATATAATATTAATCACTATAACACTTTTTCCTACATGAAAGCAAGCATTGTAGAAAGAGTAAATAGAACACTTGAAAATAAAATGTGGAAACAGTTTAGTTTGCAAGGAAATTATAAATGGTTGAAAATATGACCTGATATAGTGACAGAATACAACAATACCAAACATTCTGTTACTGAGATGAAACCATCTCAAGTTACTAAAAAACATGAAAAGCAGTTGCTATCAAAAGTTTATCGTCATATAAAAACAGTGATTCCAAATATGAAAAGGGTGACTATGTGAGAATAAGTAACTTTCGTGAGATGTTTTCAAAAGAGTATACACCTAACTGGTCAAATGAAATCTTTGTGATTAAAAAAAAAATAAAAATCACTAATCCAACAACCTACATATTGGAGGATCATAGAGGTGAAGAGATACAGGGTGCATTTTATAAGGAGGAGTTGCAAAAAGTTAAACATTCTGACGTGTATTTGGTAGAAAAGATTCCAAGACGGAAGGGAAATAAAGTTTATGTTAAATGGTTGGGTTTGAGTAGTTCACATTGTGTTAGGTTTCTCTTATGATGTATTGTATAGTTTATGCAACCACTAATACTGATGAACTGTTGATTAGTAACAGTAACCATGATGATTAGTAACAATGGTGACAGGATTGAGTTGTTAGTTGTCAGTGCAGCTTGATAGCACATAATTATAATAAAATCTAAAGTTATCTTGTTATCAATGTCTTGTAATAATTGATAAAATACAACACTTGTTAGTAGATAATTCTTTCATTTCTAAACAAATATACTCCTAAAATGGGTAACACACTACAAAAAATGAATGCAAAGATTGATATTTAATTCTACAAAATTGATGCATTCGAATGTAGCAATAAAAAGTACATTCCAGTTGCTTGTTACGAAATTTCTATTCACAAAATAAAGACTCAACTTATACTCTAAATTGAGTCATCATGATTGGATGATACACAGATGACTATTTCTTACACATCTAAATCGGTTTATAAACAAAGTATTATTCAAAAAAGCACTCAAGAACAATACTCTTGCGGTAGACATGCTGCTAACATTGTCGTATCTATATAGTAAACAGTTTTCCTGAAATCACTATTTATAACTAGTCATATAATTTAGTTATTAAATTATATTAAATCTTTTGGTTTATACATATTTCCTAATTTCATGTTAAAAATTGCATTCTATTCTTAAATGATTCATTATGATTGGATGCTGTGTATCATCCGATCATACATACATCGACTCGCTTTTCAACATTTGTAGCAATCTTTTTCGAGCTTGTTTTTCGATTGATTTCTCATTTTGGTATTAAAATCAATATATGGTTTGAGAAAAGGTGACTGTTTGAATTTTATCACCCTGTGAATCTTTTTCAATTTTAATCCACTTTTTAAAGCTCTCTGAAGATTTTGATAATGAATGATGTATTTTTGTTTATCATGTAAATTGCAAATTAATTTTTCTTGCTTAGAACCAGGTGCACAAATATTTTAAACTCTCACAATAAATTATGTCTACTTCCAAAACATATCCCATATTCTGAATTTTGTGGAGTAGATTGATATTCAAGTGAGTTAATTTCATCTTGCGTTAACCAAGAAAAATCACTCACAGGAAGGTATTGACACATACTATGTCCATACAAGTTTGTTGCATCTAAATACATAATATATGATTTTGGTATTGATGAGTTGAAATTTGGAAGAAAGGGTTATTACCTTCAGCTTTTCTAACACTGCAATGACAAATTCCACCTCTAATATTATTTTTTAAAAATTAACCATGTCAATATCAGTATCAGTTGATAATTCCAATTTGACTTTTGCTGTACGTGACATTGTATCCCATCTCAAACCTGGAGCTGTGAAATATTGAGCTGGATCCAAATTGTAAATTTTAAGAGAAACATTTCTAAATGCTTTGATGAAGTCTGTCAATATGAGAACATCTGATAATAAGTAAAACTTTGGTATGATCCATTAAATTTTGACAATTGAATAATTTCCAAAATATATCTTGCTCTTTCATAATCTTATGGATCAATAGGTTGATTTTAAAAGATTATCATAAAATGCATCAATACTGGGGAGTTCATCAGTTTCATACAATTTCTCCATTGAATTTACATAAGAATAAGGATAAACACCTTTTTTCGAACTTCATTAAACTGTGATGAATAATCAAAATATCTTTTGATTTCAATACATTGACTCGTCTCTAAAGTCTCACCCAATTTTTCCAAAGAAGAGTTAACAAAACGGAAAGAATTTCAGTTTTACGTAAATATTTTTTTCCTTGTTATTTTTAATTATTTTATCAACTAAGATTGATTTGGAAAAAGAAATATATTTTTCTTTTGTTTGAGCAATGCATTTAATTCGACTATCTTGATAACAAAGCAGCTTGATGTTCATATGAAGATCATAATTTAGGTTATGAAAAAATATTGGAATAAAGTAGGGGAATTTGATAGTTTAGATTACATACACTATGTGCAGATCCTCTAAACTTTCCGGTTAGATGATCATGATCTCTGACTTCCACCTCCCCAGGTTTGAAAAGTTCTTGACAAATATGACATGATGCACTATTTTCAAATACAAGTTTCTCTTCGTCAGTTAATTTCATAGGTGCATTTTTTTTTTAAAATAATCATATAAATTCTATGAGTATGTTCTTCAATACGTTTACAAAATTCTGCACCTGCATCAATACCAAAATAATAATCTTTCACAGACAAAGAATCATCATATGAACATTTAGTAAAATATGCGAAAGCGTAAGGTTCATGCTTAAAAGTATCTATAGTGTAAGGTTCAGAACTAATTTCTGGTTGGTTATATTCTAAAGGTTTCAGAAAACATTCGAAATCTGCATATATCACAAAAGGCATTTTCATCTGTTTTTGAAAATTTTCAAATTGGATAATATTTTTAGGAATGATTTGACCAAATTTATTTATTCTTTAAGTTGTATCAGGAATTTTTGTAACTATATGATTGCAACCTTATTTTTCATGCATATCTAATTTCGTTTTTGAATTGAAAATTATCAAACAACCATCACAGAAATACTTTGCAGATTCCGATTTGCTGATTTGAGATGATAATAATCGAGACATATTCTTTATCCAGCAATGGTGGTTATTTTTATTGTCACTTATCAATAACAAATTAACATGAATTGGTTGTTTCTTATCAGTATAATGAAGGGGCCAACAACAACGACTGAATTGCGGTTCTCGCCCACAAAATGATCCACAAATGATATGATGTCAGATGAGATTCTATAGAGCAAATATATAAACACGTTACTTGAATATTAGTTTATCACCTGGTGATTTGCAACTCAATCGTATACCATAACATGTAGAACGGCAATAATACAAATAAAGTAAACCTGTTCTCACATTGCCGCTTTCTTCAAAAGACTTCTAGTGTATAAAAAGTAGATATTGATTCTTGGTAATGTAGAACTTTATATCAAACTATGAATCAAAATACAGCAATCTACGAGAGAGTTCATCACCATGCAATGATAAGCCATGTGCCTTGTCTGTTACATGCTCATTATCTATTAATTTAACACCTGCGATCTGCTACTCAATCGTATACCAAGCATGTACTAATGCAGACAGAGTAAAAACCTGTTTCCATCTGTGTCTTTGCATATTCACATATCCCATAATATTTAAACGTTTCTATAACGCAATGGTAAAGGCACCCGACTGGTAACTCAAAGGCAATGGGAACGAGCCCAAACGACGGAAATTACTTTTTCAAAAAAGGTGAGTATGGTATAGCGCATAAGAGAGAGAATAATAAGGCAATAAATTAAATGGTCAGTATTTCAATTTTATGGATAGTACTCTTTGCCATTATTTTATTTCCTTTGGTCAGTATGATAATAAATCGTCGGTTGAAATAAGGAAGGGTCAGTAACATAAAGAAGTGGTCAGTAAAAATAATAAATGGTCAGTATAATAATAATTGGCGGGTTGAATTAATTAACGGTTAGTAATATGAAGAAATGGTCAGTAAAAATAATGGAGGGTCAGTAACATAAAGAAGTGGTCAGTAAAAATAATAAATGGTAGATATAAATAGTCAAGAGTCAGTATCATAAAAAAACGATCAGATAAATTAGTAAATGCTTGGTGAAAATAATGGACAGTCCATAAAATTAATAAAGCGACAGTAAAATAATGAATGGTTGGTCATATATTTTATTTCGTATAAATTCAAAAATTTTTACAACGGAACGAAACACAACTTAGTAAAGAGAAAACACTCTGCCTTTATGTCATGATGAAGTAGTCAGATAGGTTCTTTTGAGAGGCTGATTTATTTTGGGTTAGTTAGGGTAAGTTTGTGTTGGTAATAGAAATTGATGAAAAATATGCAGCGGCTCGTTGGTTAGCACTAGGTTAACATTACAATTATTATTGTATATTATAATTGCCGTGTTGTGTATTGGTTTTATGTGGATCAAGTTTGGGTTAGTTTGTGTTGGTGATCGAAATTGATGAAAAATATGCAGCGGCTCGTTGGTTAGCACCAGGTTAACATTACAATTATTATTATATATCATAATTGACTTGTCCTGTATTGGTATTATGTGTATCAAGTTTGGGTTAGTTTGAGTTAGTTAAAATTATTACTGACTATTGCATACTGGCCATTTATTATTTCTTACTGTACATTTGTGGAATTATTACCAGCTAAGTCATACTGACATTTCATAATGTTTCGTTTACTGAACATTAGAATCACAATAGTGAACATAGAAATACAGGCCAAATAGTACTTTTACTGCTCAAAAATTCCATTTTTACTTATCATTTTTAACAGAAATACTGAGTCTTTTACAATATTATACTGACTGCTTGTGATATTATACTGTACATAATGAATTAAATACTGTTCAGTTCATTACAACCCGAATAATAACACACCAAATTTGTATAATTCATGATTATGTTCAAATATAATTAGTCAAGTAATTTATTGATTAAAAATCATAAAAATATGATAATTGAACAGCCAAAAATAATAATAAAACCCCAAAAATATTTCAAAGTTCAATGACCCCTAATAAAACCCCCTAATAAATAATTGATTAAAAATCATAAAAATATTAGATATGTTAATAGTCAATGACCTTCCATGGCGACATTTTAGAGTGGGGCATGAAAGTTCCCTGGCTAAAGTGACGCCATACCTACTTACTCCAATGTTCACTGAATGCCCTAGAACAACTTCCACTTCACCAATGAGATAATATTGTGAAACTGCTGCTTATGGTGCCCAAACAGAGAAATGGAACTATTCCGTGAAACACTCATTTGAGGTCACGTCATATGTAAATTAATTAAGCAAATCAGTTGAGAACTTCTTCTTCTTCTTCTTTCAGCGACCCTTTTGCATCCACTCCTGGACCTAGGTCTTCCCTTGCTGCCTCCATTCAAATCGGTTCAATGCCATCTGGTGCCAATTTCTTCCGCTTTTTCTCTTATATCGTCGATCCATCGCTTTTGTGAACGACCAGCATTTCTTTTATGTTGCCTTGGACGCCACTCTACTATACGTCTTGTCCATCTGTCGTTGTCTTGTCGTGCCACATGTTCCACCCAACGCCATTTCTGAGGTGCGATGTGCTCTATAACGTCGTCTACTTTTGTTCGTCTTCTAATTTCCTCGTTCTGTATGTGATCCCTAAGGCTTACCCCTAATACATAGTTCTTTCGAATGATCGTTGTGTTGTTCTTAGTCTATTCGCGCTTTTAACTGTGAGAGGTACATTGTTTCCATACCATAAGACAAGACTGGCAAAATACATGTGTTGAAAACTTTCGTTTTTAGGTTGATAGGAAGAGTTTATTTTCTTAAAGTTGTACCCAATCTTTCTACAGCAGCACATGTTAGTCGGATGCGCCTTGTTATTTCGGCCGCTTGATTTTATTTACCCAGTGTTATAGTGTGTCCCAGATATATGTATTCGTTGACTTTCTCTATTTGTTGTCCTTCTAAGTGTATGTCGCCGGGATCGGGAGTCAATAGTTTGGTTTTATCGATGTTCATTTTTAAACCGATCTTTTCCGATTCCCGACTCTCTCTTTAAGTCTGCCAACATTCCAATGAAATCTTCTTTCGTGCTGCTGATTAAAACTATGTCGTCGGCGAAGCGTTAATTGTTCAGATATCCACGCGCAGGACCTTTTTATCCCAATGTAGTCTTCTGAATACGTCCTCCAACGCAAGGGTAAATAGCTTGGGGATATTGTATCTTCTTGTCGGACACCTCTGTTGATTGGTATTCGATTGGTTGTTACATCTTCTTGCACTTTGACTGTGATGGTTGCCTCTTTTTATATGTTATCAAGTAGATTTGTGTACCTCGAATCTATTCGAGCATTGTTTCAATCCCCGAATTATTGCCCAAAGCTCAACCGAATCAAAAGCCTTGTTAAAATCTATAAAAGCGAGATGGAGCGGCGTATTGTACTCGTTACACTTTTCTATAAATGTCCGTAGCGTTTGAAGATGCTATACAGTGGTATATCCCTTGCGAAACCCCGTCTGATCACTCGACTGATATTCATTTGTTCATCAAGACTTTCATGGATTCTATTGTTGTTGAGCCTCCCATTTTCAACATTTCACTAGTGATTTTATCTTCATTCGGACCTCGACCATTTTTTAGTTGGCTGATTTCGGTGGAGTCTATGTCAGGAGTCGATATTCATGATATTACATTGACCATTAGCGTTCTCTGGTTCCATTTCAATTGGTGAGTATAGGACTTTATAATATTCTTCGATTTTATTCACTATTTCCTAACTTTCTTCGCCGTCTTTGTTTTTTATTTGATAAATGCGTGCTTGTCGATTTTTATCAAGTGATTTCAGTACTCTCATATTTTTGTTGTTTTCTATCACGGACTCTACCATGCTGTTGTTGTGGTCCCTTATGTCTTTCCTTATACTCCTTTTAACTTTTATGTTTAGTTCTCTATAGCCAGGGTAGCTTCTAGGTATGTTTCTTCTCTTGTTCATGAGGTCTCTTGTTTCATTTTTAATCATACTGCATTTTGGTTTTTCCGTTTATCAGATCTATCTGCATGCTGTTTCTTATTCTTTGTTCCAATCCATCCAAGTTCATTTCGGTCATCTGGGCTGTTGGAGGGAGTCTGCTTTCAATGTTCCTTTGATTGATGTTAACATTTTGTTGAAGCTCCAGAATTGTCGGAAATCTTTTTTGATAGATTAGTTTTTTTTTTCTATTAAGAACTACTTACTAGAAAAGCAAAAAACTAATTAGGATTATGGAGAATGTTCAAATGAATGAGAATATCCTGGGGAGAATAGTTCTTGAAGCGTTCGAGAGCATTACACCTGTGACGCTTTCGGGTGCTGAGTGTGACGCTCTTGGAGTACTCCACACTTAATTACTCCAAGCGCTTTTCAAAATGTTTTCACCCGAACGCCCTTAACATTTGACTCCCATTTTGCATCAATTATTGATCACTATACAGGGTTATTCACGTTATTCGACACGAAACATTATAGGTAAAGTATCTGAATTCAAAGATTTTTTTTTCCCTAAAACACGAAACGTATCAAAGTTGTATTTTTTTAAATGGAATACCTTGTATATTATTCCATTTTTGGTTTGCATGATCAAAATTAAGGTGAGTTTGAGTGAGGTTTATTTTAATGCTTGATTTCTCAGCTGTTGTTTTCTTTTTTTTAACCAAATTATTAATCAAGTCTACCTGTACAAGCTAGGTTTAGCTCGTAGATTACACTTGCTCAACTCGGTTCGGTTGAGCAGCGGAAAATATAGAGTTTACTGTCAGAGAGCAGCCTCACTCTCTGCTATGGCCAAGCTGGCTTGGGCACAGTACATTTGTTGAGTAAAACAACGTTTTGAGTAGTTGTTGAATACTGATCCTTTATTTCCCACGACTTGCTTATATATAAATGATTGTTATAGTACACAATGATGTTATCCAAATATTGTAGTAAACATAATTCTACTATGCACTTCCGTTCGTGCTTTCGTCGGCAAAATAATCATATCATGACCGAGTGACCGACCATGGTTCGGGAACGTGATGATTAATCATTTTTCCTACCTATCTGACATTGAACTTGAGTGGGTTCATAACCTATCATGAAATTATTAAGAATTGGAAATGTATTCAAATTACAACGTGATGATCGATCAGTTTCCTACCTATCTAACATTGATAACCTATCATGAAATTATAAAAAAATTGGAAATGTATTAACTTAGAAAGTAATGCATGTTTAATACTGTGATTAAACATTCTGCCGCCTCTCCACGATGGACGAACGTAGAGACATCAACTCTATGTCTTCGTTTTGGCCTTGTTGTTTGTCGGCTTCCTGATTTCTCCTCTTCTGTCTCTTCCTAATAATCAGCTTCACTGTATGCCATCCTAGGATCACTATTATGAGGATGGCTATTGTCGTGATACTGCTTATGGCCGCTGTGTGATGATGAATGCTGCGCCATACTGTATCATGGAGAAGAACTTTAAAGTCCTTTTCTTCATTTATCAACTCTCCAAAGCCGTCTGTCTGCCTTAGTACGGGCTCGGTGGCTAGGTGTAGGGTTTCATGATTGCTGATAGTCCCATTGAAGATTATGGGTACTGCTTTGGAGTAACTGCCTAGGACTGGAACGAATTCGCTTCTTTTGGGTGTAAGAATGTTTTGTTTTATCTGAATGATGCATTCTTGGGATATTTGGATTATTCCTGTTGTATTCAATACAACATCTTCCCGAACTCCATTGCATATTAGAGCCACTGTTGTCGAAGAGTTTGCGATAAACATCCATGTGTTCCTAGTGCACAGTTGTTTCCAAAGGATGCCGTTTGTTCTGTGCTGTTGTATGTTGCAATGTCTGGGCTGTGGTCTTTCGTATATCTCATTGATGACACAAGACGGGTTGGATTCAATGCTTCGGATGGAGACAGGAGAGCAGATGAATTTGTGCGGATGTAGGTGGATGCACCGTTGGAATTCGCTTTCCTGCAGCTGAAAGTATAGCTGGGTGTTGTAATCGACAGCGGTGTAATCATCGGAGAGGTCCAAGGTCCAATAAGCTCCGTTTTCTATCTTCCAGGGAATGGACGTTGCTTTTACCAGAGTGAACTCTGACCCATCAACGATTGGAAAATGTCCTTGTACGTTGAAATGTGTGGTGAATACTGCAATGTACTCTTTGTAGGATTTGTGACCTCTACCTTTAGTTGCTCTGACTTAAATGGGTCCCGCGTAATCCACTCCTGAGTTTGAAAATGGTGGAGCTGGTGTTACTCGTGGTTTTGGAAGCTGTCCCATGAGCTGCTGAGCTGTTTCCGCTTTGTGGCGGATGCACACAATGCACTTATTTATGACAGTTTTCACGGCCCGCTTGCCGTTGATGATCCAAAACTTGCTTCGTATGTACGATAGAGTTACTTGGTTGCCACCATGGAGAGTTTTCTTATGTGTATCCCGAACTATCAGCGTTGTTAGTTGCGTATGGTATGGGAGGATCATAGGGTGCCGCTGGTCGTACGGTAATGATGAGTTTTCGAGCCTTCCCCTTACTCGGATCACGCCTTCGCTGTCTATAAATGGACACAGAGTAAGTAGCTTGCTTCGTTTATCGATGGGCTTGTTTTGTTGTAGCGACTTATATTCTTCCGTGAATTCTTGTTGTTGCACCGTCTTGATGATTGTTTCGAATGTTGTATGTATCTCTTGAACGGACAATGCTGGTTTTTCTCCTTTTTTGACGAATCGACGGCAGTAGTACAGTACTCTGTGAGATCTGAGAATTGTTCACATATGTCTGTTCTAGTTGTGACTTCAGTTTTGAGGCATGTTGCTCTGACTTCTGCTTGGACGTCTGGAATGTCGTGTGTCGTTGGAAGTTCGCCTAGGGAGTTCAACCAACTAGGACCTTTCCACCATAGTTCTGCTGGTTGTAGTTTGTCTGGATCTACTTCTCGTGAAATGATGTCGGCTGGATTATCTTGTGATTTGACGTGGTTCCAGGCTGTATAGGTTGTGTTCCTGTGTATTTCACAGACTCTGTTTGCTACGAAGGTCTGCCATCTCGTTGGGTTACCCTTTATCCAGGCAAGAGTGATCATAGAGTCGGTCCAGGCAAATGTTTCTGTGTCTTCTAACTGGAGAGTCTTCTTAGTTCTTTGTATCAGTTTAGACAATAGAACTGCTGCACATAGCTCTAATCGAGGAAGGGTTGTCCTGGTTTTTGCTGGAGCTACTTTTGACTTCGCTTGAAGCAGAGTTATCACTTGGTTGCCTTCTTCGACTGTGCGGCTGTAGATTACCGCACCGTAGGCCTTTTCTGATGCATCACAAAATCCATGAAGTTCCACTTTTCTGTCTCGCTGATGTATCCACCTCGGAATTTTTTTTTTCTCTACTTCCATTATTTTGTCTTGAAATCGTATCCATCTTGAAGCTATTTCCTCATCCACTGTTTCGTCCCACTCCCGATTCTTCAGCCAGACGTCTTGGATGATTAGTTTGGCTTGTATCACGATTGGAGATATCCATCCCAAGGGGTCAAACAGCTTAGATATTTCAGATAAGATTTGTCGCTTTGTGAGTCTGTTGATCTTGGAGATGTTTACTTGGAACTTGAAGGTATCATCAACTGGTGACCATAGCACGCCTAAGGACTTTTTGAAGTCGTCTTGTGGTAATTCCTGTACCTTTTGATCTCGGAATTGTTCTGGAATGGACTGAAGTAGTACTGGTGAGTTGCTGGACCATTTTCGGAGGTTGAAGCCAGCGGAGATGAGCATCTCTAGCAACTGCCTTTGTAGCTCTAGGGCTGTTTCTGTGTTATGTGCTCCGGATAAAATGTCATCGACGTAGAAGTCTGTTAGTGCTACCTGGGTGGCGGCTGAGAATTTGTTGGCTTAATCGATTGCGAGCTTCTGAAGTGTATTTATGGCTAAGTACGGAGCTGAGGCTGTGCCGTATGTGACGGTAGCGAGCTCATATTCGAATATTGGTTGACGGGGTTGCTCTCTCCATAGAATTCTCTGGAATTGTTGATCATCTGGATGAATTCGAATTTGACGGTTCATTTTCTCAATGTCCGCACAGAATACAATTTCGTGCTTTCCCCATCGAAGAAGTATGTCAGCTATGTTCTGCTGGAGTCTTGGGCCAACGTGCATGATGTCATTGAGACTGACGCTGGTAGAACTTTTGCACGATGCATCAAAAACTACTCTTAGCCGTGTTGTTGTGGTGGATTCTCGGATGACGGCCTGGTGGGGAATGTAATATTGTCCTTGATTCACTTCCTGTCGATTGACTTTTCTCATATGGCCTAACTCTAGGTACTCTCTCATAAACCCTGAATATTTTTTTCGTGAACTGGAATTTTGATGTAATTTTCTTTCAACATTTATGAGTCTTGCCGCAGCCCTTGGTTTAGAATGACCCAATACGTCCGTTAGTTGTTTGAATGGGATTTTCACTACAAATCTACCATCCGAAGCTCGGGTTGTGGTTTTTTCGTAGAATTCTTCACATTCTTGTTCTTCTTTTGTCAGTTGAACGGAGTCTGGCATTTCTTCAATTTCCCAGAATTTAGTCAATTGTTTGTCTTCTTTAACGTGCGTGATCACTTGTATACTGACAACTTGTATGGCTGGCGATCCTGATGTTATTGGTCCAGATACTATCCATCAGCTCTGTGTTTTGTTCTAGAAGACCCTCTGTCGTTTTATGGAGACCATTCATCATCATGCTGGCGTATTCCTTTGCTCCAAGGATCTCATCTATCGCTCCTGGAGTCATGAATGTTGGATCAGCGAGCACTTCATTTTTCCAACTGTCTATACTGCTGATATGCAGCTGTTGCATCGGCATGAATTGCGTCAGTCCTGGAAGAACAATCATGTTGACTTCCATCGAGAACGCACTAGTGAACCTTGGTTTATGTGTGCGTCAATGGACCATTTGGAGACTTGTGGTTTGCCATCGCCAACTCCCGAAATTTCTGATCTGATGTGGCGTCGAGGCAGTCCTATACGATTTGCAGCTTCTTCGGTGATGATGGATATTTGTGACCCTTGATCAATGAGTATTCTCATGACTTGAGGGGAGCTTGATGTTGTCACTTCTACCAGTGCCGTTGCGAGTAGGACATTTTCCTCATTCTTTGAAGTGTGGTTTGTAGTGTTACTTCTTGTTGGATAGTGTTCTGTTCTTCTTGGATGTGCATTTTGTGGATAATTTCGTTGAGAGAATGATGTTTTCCCTTGATTATTCGGCTGCCTGCGAGAATTTTGCTGGTTCCTGTCCATATGCAAGAGTGTAGCCTCGGTGGACTGGATTTGTAGTTAGCCTCTGTGGACTGGATTTGTAGTTAGCCTCTGTGGACTGGATTTGTAGTGAGCCTCTGATGGACTTGATTTGTAGTGAGCCTCTGATGGACTGGATGTGTAGTGAGCCTCTGTGGACTGGATTTGTAGTGAGCCTCTGTGGACTTGGTTTGTAGTGAGCCTCTGATGGACTTGATTTGTAGTGAGCCTCTGATGGACTGGATGTGTAGTGAGCCTCTGTGGACTCGATTTGTAGTTAGCCTCTGTGGACTGGATTTGTAGTTAGCCTCTGTGGACTGGATTTATAGTGAGCCTCTGATGGACTTGATTTGTAGTGAGCCTCTGATGGACTGGATGTGTAGTGAGCCTCTGTGTACTGAATTTGTAGTGAGCCTCTGTGGACTTGATTTGTAGTGAGCCTCTGATGGACTTGATTTGTAGTGAGCCTCTGATGGACTGGATGTGTAGTGAGCCTCTGTGGACTCGATTTGTAGTTAGCCTCTGTGGACTGGATTTGTAGTTAGCCTCTGTGGACTGGATTTGTAGTGAGCCTCCATGGACTGTTGTAGTGAGCCTCTGATGGACTTGATTTGTAGTGAGCCTCGGATGGACTTGATTTGTAGTGAGCCTCTGATGGACTGGATGTGTAGTGAGCCTCTGTGGACTCGATTTGTAGTTAGCCTCTGTGGACTGGATTTGTAGTTAGCCTCTGTGGACTGGATTTGTAGTGAGCCTCTGATGGACTGAATGTGTAGTGAGCCTCTGTGGACTGGATTTGTAGTGAGCCTCTGTGTGTTGGATTTGTAGTGAGCCTCTATGGACTGTTGTAGTGAGCTTGTTGGATAGTGTTCTGTTCTTCTTGGATGTGCATTTTGTGGATAATTTCGTTGAGAGAATGATGTTTTCCCTTGATTATTCGGCTGCCTGCGAGAATTTTGCTGGTTCCTGTCCATATGCAAGAGTGTAGCCTCGGTGGACTGGATTTGTAGTTAGCCTCTGTGGACTGGATTTGTAGTTAGCCTCTGTGGACTGGATTTGTAGTGAGCCTCTGATGGACTTGATTTGTAGTGAGCCTCTGATGGACTGGATGTGTAGTGAGCCTCTGTGGACTGAATTTGTAGTGAGCCTCTGTGGACTTGATTTGTAGTGAGCCTCTGATGGACTTGATTTGTAGTGAGCCTCTGATGGACTGGATGTGTAGTGAGCCTCTGTGGACTCGATTTGTAGTTAGCCTCTGTGGACTGGATTTGTAGTTAGCCTCTGTGGACTGGATTTGTAGTGAGCCTCTGATGGACTTGATCTGTAGTGAGCCTCTGATGGACTGGATGTGTAGGGAGCCTCTGTGGACTGGATTTGTAGTGAGCCTCTGTGGACTGGATTTGTAGTGAGCCTCCATGGACTGTTGTAGTGAGCCTCTGATGGACTTGATTTGTAGTGAGCCTCGGATGGACTTGATTTGTAGTGAGCCTCTGATGGACTGGATGTGTAGTGAGCCTCTGTGGACTCGATTGGTAGTTAGCCTCTGTGGACTGGATTTGTAGTTAGCCTCTGTGGACTGGATTTGTAGTGAGCCTCTGATGGACTGAATGTGTAGTGAGCCTCTGTGGACTGGATTTGTAGTGAGCCTCTGTGTGTTGGATTTGTAGTGAGCCTCTATGGACTGTTGTAGTGAGCCTCTGTGGACTTGTTGTAGTGAGCCTCTGTGGACTTGTGGACTGGCTGGACTGCGGGCGGGTTGCTGCAGTTTTCAGGTTGCTCGAAGGACCAATGTACAAGCTAGGTTCAGCTCGTAGATTACACTTGCTCAACTCGGTTCGGTTGAGCAGCGGAAAATATAGAGTTTATTGTCAGAGGCTGCTCACTCTCTGCTATAGCCAAGTGGGCTTGGGCACAGTACATTTGTTGAGTAAAACAACGTTTTGAGTAGTTGTTGAATACTGATCTTTTATTTCCCACGACTTGCTTATATATAATTGATTGTTATAGTACACAATGATGTTATCCAAATATTGTAGTAAACATAATTCTACTATGCACTTCCGTTCGTGCTTTCGTCGGCAAAATAATCATATCATGACCGAGTGACCGACCATGGTTCGGGAACGTGATGATTTATCAGTTTTCCTACCTATCTGACATTGAACTTGAGTGGGTTCATAACCTATCATAAAATTATTAAGAATTGGAAATGTATTCAAATTACAACGTGATGATCGATCAGTTTCCCAATGTACAAGCTAGGTTTAGCTCGTAGATTACACTTGCTCAACTCGGTTCGGTTGAGCAGCGGAAAATATAGAGTTTACTGTCAGAGAGCAGGCTCACTTTCTGCTATGGCCAAGTGGGCTTGGGCACAGTACATTTGTTGAGTAAAACAACGTTTTGAGTAGTTGTTGAATACTGATCCTTTAGTTCCCACGACTTGCTTATATATAATTAATTGTTATAGTACACAATGATGTTATCCAAATATTGTAGTTAACATAATTCTACTATGCACTTCCGTTCGTGCTTTCGTCGGCAAAATAATCATATCATGACCGAGTGACCGACCATGGTTCGGGAACGTGATGATTAATCAGTTTTCTTACCTATCTGACATTGAACTTGAGTGGGTTCATAACCTATCATGAAATAATTAAGAATTGGAAATGTATTCAAATTACAACGTGATGATCGATCAGTTTCCTACCTATCTAACATTGAACTTCGTGGGTTCATAACCTATCATGAAATTTAAAAAAAAATGGAAATGTATTAACTTAGAAAGTAATGCATGTTTAATACTGTGATTTAACATTCTGCCGCCTCTCCACGATGGACGAACGTGGAGACATCAACTCTATGTCTTCGTTTTGGCCTTGTTGTTTGTCCGCTTCCTTATTTCTCCTTTTCTGTCTCTTCCTAATAATCAGCTTCACTGTATGCCATCCTAGGATCACTATTATGAGGATGGCTATTGTCGTGATACTGCTTATGGCCGCTGTGTGATGATGAATGCTGCGCCATACTGTATCATGGAGAAGATCTTTGAAGTCCTTTTCTTCATTTATCAACTCTCCAAAGCCGTCTGTCTGCCTTAGTACGGGCTCGGTGGCTAGGTGTGGGGTTTCATGATTGCTGATAGTCCCATTGAAGATTATGGGTACTGCTTTGGAGTAACTGCCTAGGACTAGAACGACTTCGCTTTTTCTGGGTGTAAGAATGTTTTGTTATGTCTGAATGATGCATTCTTGGGAGATTTGGATTATTCCTGTTGTATTCAATACAACATCTTCCCGAACTCCATTGCATATTACAGCCACTGTTGTCCAAGAGTTTGCGATAAACATCCATGTGTTCCTAGTGCACAGTTGTTTCCAAAGGATGCCGTTTGTTCTGTGCTGTTGTATGTTGCAATGTCTGGGCTGTGGTCTATCGTATATCTCATTGATGACGCTAGACGGGTTGGATTCAATGCTTCGGATGGAGACAGGAGAGCAGATGAATTTGTGCGGATGTAGGTTGATGCACCATTAGAATTCGCTCTCCTGCAGCTGAAAGTATAGCTGGGTGTTGTAATCGACAGCGGTGTAATCATCGGAGAGGTCCAAGGTCCAATAAGCTCCGTTTTCCAGCTTCCAGGGAATGCTTTTACCAGAGTGAACTCTGACCCATCAACGATTGGAATATGTCGTACGTTGAAATGTGTGGTGTTGATGGCTAGCCTCGTGGATAAAGCGGTGGAGATGATCTTAAGGTTGCTGGGGAGTTTTTGATTAGAGTGCTGTATGATTGTGTTGATCACTGCTGGAGACATTAGTTTATAAATTGTGCCTCTGTCCTCTGTTGGAACATACGTTGAGCAGTTTTTCGTAGTAGTCGTTGGTGCCGCTGATGTAGTTGGTAGCTACTTGATATGCGCTTAAGATATTAATGTTGAGTGTATTCGTGTCTATAACTTTATACCAATTTTGCATGGTATTTATGGCATCAATTCCTTGGTTGAGTCGTTTCTTGAAGTGTTGTAACTTGCTGGTGATCCTGGATTCTGTTGCGTTGAGCGTCGTGAGGGTTGAAACCATAAATTTTGTCTGGTGGTTGGATGCTCTGATGAGCTCTTCCTGATTTGTATTAAGTTTGTCTATGTCTTGAGATACGTCGTCATTTACATCAAACAATGCGGTTAGAAATTATCCGAATAGTCCTCTCTTGCTCCGATGATGAACGTCATCCAAGGTTTCTACTATCCATTTGGAGTGATTTCCCAGTTCTTCCAAATGCTGAACAAGAGATACGCACTTTACTTCTTTTGACAGTTTTTTGGACTGTTCCCACAGGTCACTGAATTGGCCAACGACAGTCGATACTTTTGATATGTCTGTTTTGGTTTTGTTCCTACTATGAGATGTCTCAATTCTGAAGGCTCCTCGGTCCACTCTTGCTGATCCGGGGTGTTTCACGTAGACTCCATGTTGAGGGTAGCTTATTTTGAATCCGTTGTCTCCTGCCGCAGCGGAGATGATCATGAATATGATTGCCAAAACGACCAGTAAGTGAGACTTTGAAGTGCAGGCCCTGGTTTGCGTTCGATCTGTTTTTCTGTCTTCTGGCTGGTTTTTTATGGGTGTGGAGTTATGGGTTTCCTCTGTCGGTAGAGGAATCAGTTTGTGGATGGGTCTTTTTTGAATCGATCCTCCCGCCTTCTTAACGGTCACTACTCGTACTGACCCGTCTTGTCCTTGATGAGTTTTTCTACTATTCTTGCCAAGGGCCATTGGTTTGGATTTATGTTTTCTTCTTTGATCAGGACCATAGTTCCTATCGTCAAATTGTCGGTTTGAGTCGCACATTTATATCTCTGCTATAGCCTTGTTAGGTATTCGGTACACCATGCACTCCAAATGTGTTTCTTCAAACTTTGCACTAGTCTCCATCGTTGAGTTAAAGTAAAGTTCTCGGTAGATTTAAGGTCAGGTGGCGCTAGTAATTCTCTTCCTATGAGAAACTGTCCTGGAGTCAGAGCACTGGAATCCTCTGAATCTTCTGTTAGCGGGCAGAGTGGTCTTGAGTTGAGGCATGCTTAAATTTGATGCATTAACGTTGTCAACTCTTCATAAGTCAAGGTACAATCACCAATGATTCTCTTGAAGTGATGTTTCATTGATTTCACACCTGCTTCCCATACTCCTCCAAAGTGTGGGGCGGCTGGTGGAATAAAATGCCACTGCGTTCCTAGGTTGACGATTGTACTTGTTACGGTAAAATCATCAATCTCCCGTGACGTTAATCAATAATTTAATTTACTTCAGCACTAATCATTTGTTTTCAACATTCACATATCGGCAACATCGCCCAACAGTACTCTAGATCAAACCCAGTTCCAACCAACCTGTGGAAAACACCTGTTGTATGATGTGACATCATTAATCGATTGACAACTTTAATGCTGCCCACTGCAATGGTACAATAATTGTCCATCGCACTCTGTTGATTGCGATCAATGTACCAGACGGAATACGCTAGATGATCGGAACCCAGGAGCATATTGATGAAATGAATTATTTCTATCTGATATTTAACTTTCACATGGTATTATTCTAGGTTGGGTTGATTTGTTGATGTGTGAAATGTAATTAGAACGTATTATCTTGATGATTACTCATTAATTGAGGTGAGTGTCCGGTGCTGAAGTGATTACTACCCCGTCATGTCAAACAAGTACCATGTGAACACTGTGGCCAATGAGAGTTGCTAAAATTATTGATTTATGCGCCAAGTGATGGTTTATATCGAATCCACTTAAAAAGGTGGAAAAATCGATCTCTCCTACTGAAACCATCATCCCGGTAAGGCGTACTTTCTCTTGTTAAAGGCCGCCAGGGCACATTTCCTGTCTTTTTGAGGGATGATTTAATCATCACTCTTTACTTTTCAGTATTTAACGGGCACAGAACGTTTTAGTTTTTCCTAGGTACCTATGAGCTGAAAGAGAGAAGACTTTTGGGTTTTCTTCGATTTGGTACAAGCCATTTTTGGTGCGGAAGCACGCTTGTTTTTTTTTCCTTCAACTTAACTTTTAAATTCTTTCTTGACTGGCGTTGATATTGGTATCAATTTCAGTTTAACCATTGTCTTAAACAGATTACTGTCCGAGTTTATGTTTCACAGTTCCACCTGGATCCTGCACACGGAAGTGTTGCTTTAATGCGAGTTTAAGTTTCCTGGATGAGGACTGCATTTGACGAGATTCGGTAGTGATAAATTGGACAGTGGACTGAGGAGTTTTCAAGCCAGTATAAGATACCTTTACCTAAAGTGAAACCTGGAAAATTGGTGAATGAAAGTACTGGGCATATCGTCACTGGATTACTTGACCAGGTGAGTCAAACTTTGTTTAGACATTTTATTATATCTCTGCTTTGGCAATATTTGTTCAAAGCATTTGACTCATCTTGTCTGGTGAAATTCAGCCCAGGCTTCGTTTAACCAACTCCACTCGTTTCACTCTATCTATTTTTCTCTACTCTCTCTTAAATTCAGTTCTTCGGTTTCTGTGCTCTTTTGAATATTACAAAGGTATCTTTACTTAAATTCACGTATCGTACTTTGAAATGGCTCTGACGCGCCTTCAGCGCACATGTTACAGCGCAGGTACGGTCTTGGTTTCAGGTTTCAGGGGATGAGCCTGCGTTTGGTGTTTTGTTAAACACATAGGTATTTAGCTCTTTTGGTGTTTTGTTAAACACATATTTAGCTCTTTTGGTGTTTTGTTGAACACATATCTATATTAGCTCTTTTTGTGTTTTGTTCAACACATAATACTTATATACTTAATTATCCAATGTGACTTGTTATTTGCTTAGGGTTGATTGAGACTGTAACCTTATTTTTCAAGTTGATTAATTTATTATCGCTTATAGTATAACTGTGTTTCTGAGAGATGTAGGCTGGTTACGCATCAACATCAACTCAGATTCACTCATTTTATTTAACTTTGTGGTGAACCTCTTACTGGGTGTATTTTCTTTTCATGTATTGGATTGGAACAATTATGCCGGAGTCAGACTGATGTGACGTCACAGCAGAACTGACCCCCTCCAAATTCATTCGACCAAGCATACCATGACGGATGTCCAGTGCTGATTAGCTCAAGGTACACTCAACTAGAGAGGTCACCCAAGTCAACATCCATTGTAATCTGTAGATCAATAGATCACTTGTTTTCACGTCACGAGTTTTAATTTGTTGGACGCCACACACACTCTTTTAAAAAAGTCAAAATTCATGCCGGACCTGAAAACCCTGAGAATTGTTTTCATAATTTGTTGATGAGGCAAATTAGCAAACAAATCTCATCCACTTTCTCTTGTTGAGCTAGCCGATAAAGACAAGAGTGAAAGTTTGTAACAAATTTGGCGCCCAACGTGCAGAGCTTGATCTTGGACCACTTTAGTTATCTCATCTTCAAATTGTCTTGCTGCTCCTACGAAAGTCGTACCATTATCGCTGTACATATGGGCACAATGTCCTCGTCTGGCAGTGAATCGTCGGAATGCTGCTACGAATGCTTCTGTAGTCATGCCACTCACTACTTCTAAGTGGATTGCTTTGGTCGCTAGGCAAACGAAGACTGCAATGTATCCTTTGTAGGATTTGTGACCTCTACCTTTAGTTGGTCTGACTTGAATGGGTCCCGCTCCTGAATTTGAAAATGGTGGAGCTGGTGTTACTCGTGGTTTTGGAAGCTGTCCCATGAGCTGCTGAGCTGTTTCCGCTTTGTGGCGGATGCACACAATGCACTTATTTATGACAGTTTTCACGGCCCGCTTGCCGTTGATGATCCAAAACTTGCTTCGTATGTACGATAGAGTTACTTGGTTGCCACCATGGAGAGTTTGTTTATGTGCATCCCCCGGACAGTACTCTGAGCATTCTTGTGAGATCTGAGAATTGTTCACATATGTCTGTTCTAGTTGTGACTTCAGTTTTGAGGCATGTTGCTCTGACTTCTGCTTGGACGTCAGGAATGTCGTGTGTCGTTGGAAGTTCGCCTAGGGAGTTCAACCAACTAGGACCTTTCCACCATAGTTCTGCTGATTGTAGTTTGTCTGGATCTACTCCTCGTGAAATGATGTCGGCTGGATTATCTTGTGATTTGACGTGGTTCCAGGCTGTATAGGTTGTGTTCCTGTGTATTTCACAGACTCTGTTTGCTACGAAGGTCTGCCATCTCGTTGGGTTACCCTTTATCCAGGCAAGAGTGATCATAGAGTCGGTCCAGGCAAATGTTTCTGTGTCTTCTAACTGAAGAGTCTTCTTAGTTCTTTGTATCAGTTTAGACAATAGAACTGCTGCACATAGCTCTAATCGAGGAAGGGTTGTCCTGTTTTTTGCTGGAGCTACTTTTGACTTCGCTTGAAGCAGAGTTATCACTTGGTTGCCTTCTTCGACTGTGCGGCTGTAGATTACCGCACCGTAGGCCTTTTCTGATGCATCACAAAATCCATGAAGTTCCACTTTTCTGTCTCGCTGATGTATCCACCTCGGAATTTTTTTTTTCTCTACTTCCATTATTTTGTCTTGAAATCGTATCCATCTTGAAGCTATTTCCTCATCCACTGTTTCGTCCCACTCCCGATTCTTCAGCCAGACGTCTTGAATGATTAGTTTGGCTTGTATCACGATTGGAGATATCCATCCCAAGGGGTCAAACAGCTTAGATATTTCAGATAAGATTTGTCGCTTTGTAAGTCTGTTGATCTTGGAGATGTTTACTTGGAACTTGAAGGTATCATCAACTGGTGACCATAGCACGCCTAAGGACTTTTTGAAGTCGTCTTGAGGTAATTCCTGTACCTTTTGATCTCGGAATTGTTCTGGAATGGACTGAAGTGGGACTGGTGAGTTGCTGGACCATTTTCGAAGGTTGAAGCCAGCGGAGATGAGCATCTCTAGCAACTGCCTTTGTAGCTCTAGGGCTGTTTCTGTGTAATGTGCTCCGGATAAAATGTCATCGACGTAGAAGTCTGTTAGTGCTACCTGGGTGGCGGCTGAGAATTTGTTGGCTTCATCGATTGCGAGCTTCTGAAGTGTATTTATGGCTAGGTACGGAGCTGAGGCTGTGCCGTGAGTGACGGTAGCGAGCTCATATTCGAATATTGGTTGACGGGGTTGCTCTCTCCATAGAATTCTCTGGAATTGTTGATCATCTGGATGAATTCGAATTTGACGGTACATTTTCTCAATGTCCGCACAGAATACAATTTCGTGCTTTCTCCATCGAAGAAGTATGTCAGCTATGTTCTGCTGGAGTCTTGGGCCAACGTGCATGATGTCATTGAGACTGACGCTGGTAGAACTTTTGCACGATGCATCAAAAACTACTCTTAGCCGTGTTGTTGTGGTGGATTCTCGGATGACGGCCTGGTGGGGAATGTAATATTGTCCTTGATTCACTTCCTGTCGAATGACTTTTCTTATATGGCCTAACTCTAGGTACTCTCTCATAAACCCTGAATATTCTTTTCGTAAACTGGAATTTTGATGTAATTTTCTTTCAACATTTATGAGTCTTGCCGCAGCCCTTGGTTTGGAATGACCCAATACGTCCGTTAGTTGTTTGAATGGGATTTTCACTACAAATCTACCATCCGAAGCTGGGGTTGTGGTTTTTTCGTAGAATTCTTCACATTCTTGTTCTTCTTTTGTCAGTTGAACGGAGTCTGGCATTTCTTCAATTTCCCAGAATTTAGTCAATTGTTTGTCTTCTTCAACGTGCGTGATCACTTGTGTACTGACAACTTGTATGGCTGGCGATCCTGATGTTATTGGTCCAGATACTATCCATCAGCTCTGTGTTTTGTTTTAGAAGACCCTCTGTCGTTTTCTGGAGACCATTCATCATCATGCTGGCGTATTCCTTTGCTCCAAGGATCTCATCTATCGCTCCTGGAGTCATGAATGTTGGATCAGCGAGCACTTCATTTTTCCAACTGTCTATACTGCTGATATGCAGCTGTTGCATCGGCATGAATTGCGTCAGTCTTGGAAGAACAATCATGTTGACTTCCATCGAGAACGCACTAGCGAACCTTGGTTTATGTGTGCGTCAATGGACCATTTGGAGACTTGTGGTTTGCCATCGCCAATTCCCGAAATTTCTGATCTGATGTGGCGTCGAGGCAGTCCTATACGATTTGCAGCTCTTTCGGTGATGATGGATATTTGTGACCCTTGATCAATGAGTATTCTCATGACTTGAGGGGAGCTTGATGTTGTCACTCCTACCAGTGCCGTTGCGAGTAGGACATTTTCTTCATTCTTTAAAGTGTGGTTTGTAGTGTTACTTCTTGTTGGATAGTGTTCTGTTCTTCTTGGATGTGCATTTTGTGGATAATTTCGTTGAGAGAATGATGTTTTCCCTTGATTATTCTGCTGCCTGCGAGAATTTTGCTGGTTCCTGTCCATATGCAAGAGTGTAGCCTCTGTGGACTGGATTTGTAGTTAGCCTCTGTGGACTGGATTTGTAGTTAGCCTCTGTGGACTGGATTTGTAGTGAGCCTCTGATGGACTTGATTTGTAGTGAGCCTCTGATGGACTGGACGTGTAGTGAGCCTCTGTGGACTGGATTTGTAGTGAGCCTCTGTGGACTTGATTTGTAGTGAGCCGCTGATGGACTTGATTTGTAGTGAGCCTCTGATGGACTGGATGTGTAGTGAGCCTCTGTGGACTGGATTTGTAGTTAGTTTCTGTGGACTGGATTTGTAGTTAGCCTCTGTGGACTGGATTTGTAGTGAGCCTCTGATGGACTTGATTTGTAGTGAGCCTCTGATGGACTGGATGTGTAGTGAGCCTCTGTGGACTGGATTTGTAGTGAGCCGCTGTGGTCTTGATTTGTAGTGAGCCTCTGATGGACTTGATTTGTAGTGAGCCTCTGATGGACTGGATGTGTAGTGAGCCTCTGTGGACTGGATTTGTAGTGAGCCTCTATGGACTGTTGTAGTGAGCCTCTGTGGACTTGTTGTAGTGAGCCTCTGTGAACTTGTGGACTGGCTGGACTGCAGGCGGGTTGCTGAAGTTTTCAGGTTGCTCGAAGGACCAATGTACAAGCTAGGTTCAGCTCGTAGATTACACTTGCTCAACTCGGTTCGGTTGAGCAGCGGAAAATATAGAGTTTACTGTCAGAGAGCAGCCTCACTCTCTGCTATGGCCAAGCTGGCTTGGGCACAGTACATTTGTTGAGTAAAACAACGTTTTGAGTAGTTGTTGAATACTGATCCTTTATTTCCCACGACTTGCTTATATATAATTGATTGTTATAGTACACAATGATATTATCCAAATATTGTAGTAAACATAATTCTACTATGCACTTCCGTTCGTGCTTTCGTCGGCAAAATAATCATATCATGACCGAGTGACCGACCATGGTTCGGGAACGTGATGATTAATCATTTTTCCTACCTATCTGACATTGAACTTGAGTGGGTTCATAACCTATCATGAAATTATTAAGAATTGGAAATGTATTCAAATAACAACGTGATGATCGATCAGTTTCCTACCTATCTAACATTGATAACCTATCATGAAATTATAAAAAAATTGGAAATGTATTAACTTAGAAAGTAATGCATGTTTAATACTGTGATTAAACATTCTGCCGCCTCTCCACGATGGACGAACGTAGAGACATCAACTCTATGTCTTCGTTTTGGCCTTGTTGTTTGTCCGCTTCCTGATTTCTCCTCTTCTGTCTCTTCCTAATAATCAGCTTCACTGTATGCCATCCTAGGATCACTATTATGAGGATGGCTATTGTCGTGATACTGCTTATGGCCGCTGTGTGATGATGAATGCTGCGCCATACTGTATCATGGAGAAGATCTTTGAAGTCCTTTTCTTCATTTATCAACTCTCTAAAGCCGTCTGTCTGCCTTAGTACGGGCTCGGTGGCTAGGTGTGGGGTTTCATGATTGCTGATAGTCCCATTGAAGATTATGGGTACTGCTTTGGAGTAACCTCCTAGGACTGGAACGACTTCGCTTCTTTTGGGTGTAAGAATGTTTTGTTTTGTCTGAATGATGCATTCTTGGGAGATTTGGATTATTCCTGTTGTATTCAATACAACATCTTCCCGAATTCCATTGCATATTAGAGCCACTGTTGTCGAAGAGTTTGCTATAAACATCCATGTGTTTCTAGTGCACAGTTGTTTCCAAAGGATGCCGTTTGTTCTGTGCTGTTGTATGTTGCAATGTCTGGGCTGTGGTCTTTCGTATATCTCATTGATGACACAAGACGGGTTGGATTCAATGCTTAGGATGGAGACAGGAGAGCAGATGAATTTGTGCGGATGTGGGTGGATGCACCGTTGGAATTCGCTCTCCTGCAGCTGAAAGTATAGCTGAGTGTTGTAATCGACAGCGGTGTAATCATCGGAAAGGTCCAAGGTCCAATAAGCTCCGTTTTCTATCTTCCAGGGAATGGACGTTGCTTTTATCAGAGTGAACTCTGACCCATCAACGATTGGAAAATGTCCTTGTACGTTGAAATGTGTGGTGTAGACTGCAATGTATCCTTTGTAGGATTTGTGACCTCTACCTTTAGTTGCTCTGACTTGAATGGGTCCCGCGTAATCCACTCCTGAGTTTGAAAATGGTGTAGCTGGTGTTACTCGTGGTTTTGGAAGCTGTCCCATGAGCTGCTGAGCTGTTTCCGCTTTGTGGCGGATGCACACAATGCACTAATTTATGAAAGTTTTCACGGCTCGCTTGCCGTTGATGATCCAAAACTTGCTTCGTATGTACGATAGAGTTACTTGGTTGCCACCATGGAGAGTTTTCTTATGTGCATCCCGTACTATCAGCGTTGTTAGTTGCGTATGGTATGGAAGGATCATAGGGTGCCGCTGGTCGTACGGTAATGATGAGTTTTCGAGCCTTCCATTTACTCGGATTACGCCTCCGCTGTCTATAAATGGACACAGAGTTAGTAGCTTGCTTCGTTTATCGATGGGCTTGTTTTGTTGTAGCGACTTATATTCTTCCGGGAATTCTTGTTGTTGCACCGTCTTGATGATTGTTTCGAATGTTGTATGTATCTCTTGAACGGACAATGCTGGTTTTTCTCCTTTTTTGACGAATCGACGGCAGTAGGACAGTACTCTGAGCATTCTTGTGAGATCTGAGAATTGTTCACATATGTCTGTTCTAGTTGTGACTTCAGTTTTGAGGCATGTTGCTCTGACTTCTGCTTGGACGTCTGGAATGTCGTGTGTCGTTGGAAGTTCGCCTAGGGAGTTCAACCAACAAGGACCTTTCCACCATAGTTCTGCTGGTTGTAGTTTTTCTGGATCCACTTCTCGTGAAATGATATCGGCTGGATTATCTTGTGATTTGACGTGGTTCCAGGCTGTATAGGTTGTGTTCCTGTGTATTTCACAGACTCTGTTTGCTACGAAGGTCTGCCATCTCGTTGGGTTACCCTTTATCCAGGCAAGAGTGATCATAGAGTCGGTCCAGGCAGATGTTTCTGTGTCTTCTAACTGAAGAGTCTTCTTAGTTCTTTGTATCAGTTCAGACAATAGAACTGCTGCACATAGCTCTAATCGACAAAGGGTTGTCCTGTTTTTTGCTGGAGCTACTTTTGACTTTGCTTGAAGCAGAGTTATCACTACAAATCTACCATCCGAAGCTCGGGTTGTGGTTTTTTCGTAGAATTCTTCACATTCTTGTTCTTCTCTTGTCAGTTGAACGGAGTCTGGCATTTCTTCAATTTCCCAGAATTTAGTCAATTGTTTGTCTTCTTCAACGTGCGTGATCACTTGTATACTGACAACTTGTATGGCTGGCGATCCTGATGTTATTGGTCCAGATACTATCCATCAGCTCTGTGTTTTGTTTTAGAAGACCCTCTGTCGTTTTCTGGAGACCATTCATCATCATGCTGGCGTATTCCTTTGCTCCAAGGATCTCATCTATCGCTCCTGGAGTCATGAATGTTGGATCAGCGAGCACTTCATTTTTACAACTGTCTATACTGCTGATATGCAGCTGTTGCATCGGCATGAATTGCGTCAGTCTTGGAAGAACAATCATGTTGACTTCCATCGAGAACGCACTAGCGAACCTTGGTTTATGTGTGCGTCAATGAACCATTTGGAGACTTGTGGTTTGCCATCGCCAACTCCCGAAATTTCTGATCTGATGTGGCGTCGAGGCAGTCCTATACGATTTGCAGCTTCTTCGGTGATGATGGATATTTGTGACCCTTGATCAATGAGTATTCTCATGACTTGAGGGGAGCTTGATGTTGTCACACCTACTAGTGCCGTTGCGAGTAGGACATTTTCCTCATTCTTTAAAGTGTGGTTTGTAGTGTTACTTCTTGTTGGATTGTGTTCTGTTCTTCTTGGATGTGCATTTTGTGGATAATTTCGTTGAGAGAATGATGTTTTCCCTTGATTATTCTGCTGCCTGCGAGAATTTTGCTGGTTCCTGTCCATATGCAAGAGTGTAGCCTCTGTGGACTGGATTTGTAGTTAGCCTCTGTGGACTGGATTTGTAGTTAGCCTCTGTGGACTGGATTTGTAGTGAGCCTCTGATGGACTTGATTTGTAGTGAGCCTCTGATGGACTGGATGTGTAGTGAGCCTCTGTGGACTGGGTTTGTAGTGAGCCTCTGTGGACTTGATTTGTAGTGAGCCTCTGATGGACTTGAATTGTAGTGAGCCTCTGATGGACTGGATGTGTAGTGAGCCTCTGTGGACTGGATTTGTAGTTAGCCTCTGTGGACTGGATTTGTAGTTAGCCTCTGTGGACTGAATTTGTAGTGAGCCTCTGATGGACTTGATTTGTAGTGAGCCTCTGATGGACTGGATGTGTAGTGAGCCTCTGTGGACTGAATTTGTAGTGAGCCTCTGTGGACTTGATTTGTAGTGAGCCTCTGATGGACTTGATTTGAAGTGAGCCTCTGATGGACTGGATGTGTAGTGAGCCTCTGTGGACTGGATTTGTAGTGAGCCTCTATGGACTGTTGTAGTGAGCCTCTGTGGACTTGTTGTAGTGAGCCTCTGTGGACTTGTGGACTGGCTGGACTGCAGGCGGGTTGCTGAAGTTTTCAGGTTGCTCGAAGGAACAATGTACAAGCTAGGTTCAGCTCGTAGATTTCACTTGCTCAACTCGGTTCGGTTGAGCAGCGGAAAATATAGAGTTTACTGTCAGAGAGCAGCCTCACTCTCTGCTATGGCCAAGTGGGCTTGGGCACAGTACATTTGTTGAGTGAAACAACGTTTTGAGTAGTTGTTGAATACTGATCTTTTATTTCCCACGACTTGCTTATATATAATTGATTGTTATAGTACACAATGATGTTATCCAAATATTGTAGTAAACATAATTCTACTATGCACTTCCGTTCGTGCTTTCGTCGGCAAAATAATCATATCATGACCGAGTAACCGACCATGGTTCGGGAACGAGATGATTAATCAGTTTTCCTACCTATCTGACATTGAACTTGAGTGGGTTCATAACCTATCATGAAATTATTAAGAATTGGAAATGTATTCAAATTACAACGTGATGATCGATCAGTTTCCCAATGTACAAGCTAGGTTTAGCTCGTAGATTACACTTGCTAAACTCGGTTCGGTTGAGCAGCGGAAAATATAGAGTTTACTGTCAGAGAGCAGCCTCACTCTCTGCTATGGCCAAGCTGGCTTGGGCACAGTACATTTGTTGAGTAAAACAACGTTTCGAGTAGTTGTTGAATACTGATCTTTTATTTCCCACGACTTGCTTATATATAATTGATTGTTATAGTACACAATGATATTATCCAAATATTGTAGTAAACATGATTCTACTATGCACTTCCGTTCGTGCTTTGGTCGGCAAAATAATCATATCCTGACCGAGTGACCGACCATGGTTCGGGAACGTGATGATTAATCATTTTTCCTACCTATCTGACATTGAACTTGAGTGGGTTCATAACCTATCATGAAATTATCAGGAATTGGAAATGTATTCAAATTACAACGTGATGATCGATCAGTTTCCTACCTATCTAACATTGATAACCTATCATGAAATTATAAAAAAATTGGAAATGTATTATCTTAGAAAGTAATGCATGTTTAATACTGTGATTAAACATTCTGCCGCCTCTCCACGATGGACGAACGTAGAGACATCAACTCTATGTCTTCGTTTTGGCCTTGTTGTTTGTCCGCTTCCTGATTTCTCCTCTTCTGTCTCTTCCTAATAATCAGCTTCACTGTATGCCATCCTAGGATCACTATTATGAGGATGGATATTGTCGTGATACCGCTTATGGCCGCTGTGTGATGATGAATGCTGCGCCATACTGTATCATGGAGAAGAACTTTAAAGTCCTTTTCTTCATTTATCAACTCTCCAAAGCCGTCTGTCTGCCTTAGTACGGGCTCGGTGGCTAGGTGTAGGGTTTCATGATTGCTGATAGTCCCATTGAAGATTATGGGTACTGCTTTGGAGTAACTGCCTAGGACTGGAACGACTTCGCTTCTTTTGGGTGTAAGAATGTTTTGTTTTATCTGAATGATGCATTCTTGGGAGATTTGGATTATTCCTGTTGTATTCAATACAACATCTTTCCGAACTCCATTGCATATTAGAGCCACTGTTGTCGAAGAGTTTGCGATAAACATCCATGTGTTCCTAGTGCACAGTTGTTTCCAAAGGATGCCGTTTGTTCTGTGCTGTTGTATGTTGCAATGTCTGGGCTGTGGTCTTTCGTATATCTCATTGATGACACAAGACGGGTTGGATTCAATGCTTCGGATGAAGACAGGAGAGCAGATGAATTTGTGCGGATGTAGGTGGATGCACCGTTGGAATTCGCTTTCCTGCAGCTGAAAGTATAGCTGGGTGTTGTAATCGACAGCGGTGTAATCATCGGAGAGGTCCAAGGTCCAATAAGCTCCGTTTTCTATCTTCCAAGGAATGGACGTTGCTTTTACCAGAGTGAACTCTGACCCATCAACGATTGGAAAATGTCCTTGTACGTTGAAATGTGTGGTGAAGACTGCAATGTAGGATTTGTAGGATTTGTGACCTCTACCTTTAGTTGCTCTGACTTAAATGGGTCCCGCGTAATCCACTCCTGAGTTTTTTTTGAAAATGGTGGAGCTGGTGTTACTCGTGGTTTTGGAAGCTGTCCCATGAGCTGCTGAGCTGTTTCCGCTTTGTGGCGGATGCACACAATGCACCGCTTGCCGTTGATGATCCAAAACTTGCTTCGTATGTACGATAGAGTTACTTGGTTGCCACCATGGAGAGTTTTCTTATGTGTATCCCGAACTATCAGCGTTGTTAGTTGCGTATGGTATGGGAGGATCATAGGGTGCCGCTGGTCGTACGGTAATGATGAGTTTTCGAGCCTTCCCCTGACTCGGATCACGCCTTCGCTGTCTATAAATGGACACAGAGTTAGTAGCTTGCCTCGTTTATCGATAGGCTTGTTTTGTTGTAGCGACTTATATTTTTCCGGGAATTCTTGTTGTTGCACCGTCTTGATGATTGTTTCGAATGTTGTATGTATCTCTCGAACGGACAATGCTGGTTTTTCTCCTTTTTTGACGAATCGACGGCAGCAGGACAGTACTCTGTGAGATCTGAGAATTGTTCACATATGTCTGTTCTAGTTGTGACTTCAGTTTTGAGGCATGTTGCTCTGACTTCTGCTTGGACGTCTGGAATGTCGTGTGTCGTCGGAAGTTCGCCTAGGGAGTTCAACCAACTAGGACCTTTCCACCATAGTTCTGCTGGTTGTAGTTTGTCTGGATCCACTTCTCGTGAAATGATATCGGCTGGATTATCTTGTGATTTGACGTGGTTTCAGGCTGTATAGGTTGTGTTCCTGTGTATTTCACAGACTCTGTTTGCTACGAAGGTCTGCCATTTCGTTGGGTTACCCTTTATCCAGGCAAGAGTGATCATAGAGTCGGTCCAGGCAAATGTTTCTGTGTCTTCTAACTGGAGAGTCTTCTTAGTTCTTTGTATCAGTTTAGACAATAGAACTGCTGCACATAGCTCTAATCGACGAAGGGTTGTCCTGTTTTTTGCTGGAGCTACTTTTGACTTCGCTTGAAGCGGAGTTATCACTTGGTTGCCTTCTTCGACTGTGCGGCTGTAGATTACCGCACCGTAGGCCTTTTCTGATGCATCACAAAATCCATGAAGTTCCACTTTCCTGTCTCGCTGATGTATCCACCTCGGAATTTTTTTTTTCTCTACTTCCATTATTTTGTCTTGAAATCGTATCCATCTTGAAGCTATTTCCTCATCCACTGTTTCGTCCCACTCCCGATTCTTCAGCCAGACGTCTTGGATGATTAGTTTGGCTTGTATCACGATTGGAGATATCCATCCCAAGGGGTCAAACAGCTTAGATATTTCAGATAAGATTTGTCGCTTTGTAAGTCTGTTGATCTTGGAGATGTTTACTTGGAACTTGAAGGTATCATCAACTGGTGACCATAGCACGCCTAAGGACTTTTTGAAGTCGTCTTGTGGTCATTCCTGTACCTTCTGATCTCGGAATTGTTCTGGAATGGACTGAAGTAGGACTGGTGAGTTGCTGGACCATTTTCGGAGGTTGAAGCCAGCGGAGGTGAGCATCTCTAGCAATTGCCTTTGTAGCTCTAGGGCTGTTTTTGTGTTATGTGCTCCGGATAAAATGTCATCGACGTAGAAGTCTGTTAGTGCTACCTGGGTGGCGGCTGGGAATTTGTTGGCTTCATCGATTGCGAGCTTCTGAAGTGTATTTATGGCTAAGTACGGAGCTGAGGCTGTGCCGTAAGTGACGGTAGCGAGCTCATATTCGAATATTGGTTAACGGGGTTGCTCTCTCCATAGAATTCTCTGGAATTGTTGATCATCTGGATGAATTCGAATTTGACGGTACATTTTCTCAATGTCCGCACAGAATACAATTTCGTGCTTTCTCCATCGAAGAAGTATGTCAGCTATGTTCTGCTGGAGTCTTGGGCCAACGTGCATGATGTCATTGAGACTGACGCTGGTAGAACTTTCACACGATGCATCAAAAACTACTCTTAGCCGTGTTGTTGTGGTGGATTCTCGGATGACGGCCTGGTGGGGAATGTAATATTGTCCTTGATTCACTTCCTGTCGATTGACTTTTCTCATATGGCCTTACTCTAGGTACTCTCTCATAAACCCTGAATATTCTTTTCGTGAACTGGAATTTTGATGTAATTTTTTTTCAACATTTATGAGTCTTGCCGCAGCCCTTGGTTTAGAATGACCCAATACGTCCGTTAGTTGTTTGAATGGGATTTTCACTACAAATCTACCATCCGAAGCTCGGGTTGTGGTTTTTTCGTAGAATTCTTCACATTCTTGTTCTTCTTTTGTCAGTTGAACGGAGTCTGGCATTTCTTCAATTTCCCAGAATTTAGTCAATTGTTTGTCTTCTTCAACGTGCGTGATCACTTGTATACTGACAACTTGTATGGCTGGCGATCCTGATGTTATTGGTCCAGATACTATCCATCAGCTCTGTGTTTTGTTTTAGAAGACCCTCTGTCGTTTTCTGGAGACCATTCATCATCATGCTGGCGTATTCCTTTGCTCCAAGGATCTCATCTATCGCTCCTGGAGTCATGAATGTTGGATCAGCGAGCACTTCATTTTTCCAACTGTCTATACTGCCGATATGCAGCTGTTGCATCGGCATGAATTGCATCAGTCTTGGAAGAACAATCATGTTGACTTCCATCGAGAACGCACTAGCGAACCTTGGTTTGATGTGTGCGTCAATGGACCATTTGGAGACTTGTGGTTTGCCATCGCCAACTCCCGAAATTTCTGATCTGATGTGGCGTCGAGGCAGTCCTATACGATTTGCAGCTTCTTCGGTGATGATGGATATTTGTGACCCTTGATCAATGAGTATTCTCATGACTTGAGGGGAGCTTGATGTCGTCACTTCTACCAGTGCCGTTGCGAGTAGGGCATTTTCCTCATTCTTTGAAGTGTGGTTTGTAGTGTTACTTCTTGTTGGATAGTGTTCTGTTCTTCTTGGAGGTGCATTTTGTGGATAATTTCGTTGAGTGAATGATGTTGTCCCTTGATTATTCTGCTGCCTGCGAGAATTTCGCTGGTTCCTGTCCATATGCAAGAGTGTATGATGCTGGCGACTGCAGATGCTGCACTTTCTCATGCTGTGACATTTTTTATTGTTGTCATGTTTTAGACAGTTGTAGCAGAACCGCTTCTCTTGGACATATCTATTTCTTTCTTGTGCAGATAGCTCTTTAAATTTTCGACAGTAGTATATTATATGTTGATCATCACAAAACAAACATCTTGACGGACCCTGTTTAATCTCTGGACTTGACTGTCGTTCGGCTCCTGGAATGGTTTCTTATGACTGGAATCTTCTTTCCAAAAATTTCATGATTTCGGTTAAATCCGGGATATCGTGTGGTTTGTCCAGACTTTGTTCGTACAGCCGGTTCGTTTCAGAATCCCATTTCCTGATTATCATTCGAGTGATCATGGGCCCCCATGTACTAACATCCACGTCCAGGTTCTTCAGTGCTTGTAGACATTCGTTAATGACGTCGTGCATCTGCCTCAGTTTTTGAGAGTTTTCTCTGGATATTTCCGGTAAGTCTAGCAGCTTGTCTAGTAGTTTGAAGATCAGCAGCCTTTTATTTTCGTAACGTCTCTGGAGTAGATCCCAGGCTAAGTCGTAATTGGTTGCGATTGTTTCCAGGTGTTGTATCAGCTTGCTTGCTTCTCCTCTCAGATGCGTAAGTAATTTATCTTGTATGTTTTTGTCAATGCCGAGTTTTCGTGGATAATTCTTTTGAAGACATCACAAAAGGAAGGCCAATTTTCATAGCCCCCATAGAAAATTGGAATCTTTACTTTTGGCAGCGGTGGATGCTGGTGGATTTGATTGAATGATACTTGCTGACTCGGGGCTAGTTTGATGGACAGATTCCCAGCCACTTGTTTGTATTGTCTGCTGACTTCTGCGAAGACGCTTTCAGTGAAATACTTGTCTTCATGATCTTCTTCGTTGCTCAATATTTCTTCATGGAGCTTCTGAAACGCGTCCCATTCCTTTTTGATTTGTTCCCTTAGGTGCCTGTAGCGATACTCTCCTTTGTCTAGTTCCAACTCTGACTGTATTTCCGTAAATAGGTCTTTTAGTTGTTTTATTTTGAATCCTTGTATTTTCAGTCGCTAAGTCTGGCTGCTGGAGGGGAGAGGTTCAGCTTGGTCGGTTTTCGGTATGGCCTTTTGGCTTGTTGACAAGTAGTTTTTGCATTCATGGTATTTGGCACATACTTGTTGGAAATATGCCTTGGTGATGTAGGGATGCTCGCCGAAGTCCTTAAGTTTTCTGAATAAGTCGTCGTTCTTGAGGCCTTTCTGCCATTACTGTTCCAGATGGGCTAAATGTTTCTGGATGTAGGTTTCTGTTTTTCTGGTGTTTGAGTCTTTTTTGCTGTTGCTTAGTATCTGGACGATCTGCATTCCCACCTTTTCTTGCTCTACTGCTAGGCGATCAAGCTCGTTCTTGTTTTCCATTGTGGCTTATTGGTTGCCTTATGTTGGATTCACTTTGAGATGGTTGAATAGCGAGCCTCTGATGGACTGGATTCGTAGTTTGGATAGTGAGCCTCTGTGGACTGGATTTGTAGTTTGGATAGTGAGCCTCTAGGGACTGGATTTGTAGTTAGCCTCTGTGGACTGGATTTGTAGTGAGCCTCTGATGGACTGAATGTGAAGTGAGCCACTGTGGACTGGATTTGTAGTTAGCCACTGTGGATTCGATTTGTAGTAAGCCTCTGTGGACTGGATTTGTAGTGAGCCTCTGATGGACTTGATTTGTAGTGAGCCTCCGATGGACTGGATGTGTAGTGAGCCTCTGTGGACTGGATTTGTAGTGAGCCTCTGTGGACTGTTGTAGTGAGCCTCTGTGGACTTGATTTGTAGTGAGCCTCTGATGGACTTGATTTGTAGTGAGCCTCTGATGGACTGGATGTGTAGTGAGCTTCTGTGGACTGGATTTGTAGTGAGCCTCTATGGACTGTTGTGGTGAGCCTCTGTGGACTTGTTGTAGTGAGCCTCTGTGGACTTGTGGACTGGCTGGACTGCAGGCGGGTTGCTGCAGTTTTAGGTTGCTCGAAGGACCAATGTCAAAATTGGTTTAGCTCGTAGATTACACTTGCTCAACTCGGTTCGGTTGAGCAGCGGAAAAAATAGAGTTTACTGTCAGAGAGCAACCTCACTCTCTGCTATGGCCAAGTGGGCTTGAGCACAGTACATTTGTTGAGTAAAACAACGTTTTGAGTAGTTGTTGAATACTGATCCTTTATTTCCCACGACTTGCTTATATATAATTAATTGTTATAGTACACAATGATGTTATCCAAATATTGTAGTAAACATAATTCTACTAAAAAAAAAATGATGTGGAAAAAAGTCTCCAATCTCACAAATTCCTACTGATTATTCAAATATATATTACGTGACTACCAGTTCCGGGGTCTACACTTTGCACCCCATCCTCAGGTCATCGAAACTAAAGGCTATAATATCAAAAAGGGGCTATTAGTAACTATCAAACTTATCTAACCTAAAATTATACTTACAATATTCAAGTTACAAGGACGTCATTAGATACATTAAAACATTGAAGGACCTCACATGCAACATGGGAAAACATACATTTGTAGAAAGGACAAAAAACGTTGTAACTTGTAATATGAGGGCCCTTCAGATGAACAATGAAGAATGTGCTAAATCACGTTGCAAAATAGAATGTAACCTAACTTAAATGATGAAATGGCTTAACATAACCTAACTATTTGGTACGTGAATGCTACTCGAAAAATGGGATGTCTAAACTTGTTATGAAGAGAGTGTTCATGGTATGAGATAAGTGTGTCAAATTAAAGATGAGAAGATTGGTGTATACTTTAGGTTTATTTGTGCATTGAGAGTTAGAGAATCATTATTTTTGAAGGATCTATGAATTTCTAAGAGTTCTAAATTGTTGAGTTTATGTCCTTTGTTAGCAAAGTGTAAAATCTTAAAGTTGTGCCTACTGTCGAATGTATGGTTGTTTTCCAAAAGGTGTGATGCAAAATGAGAAAAACCAGTAGAATTACATTTCAGACATCTTAAGTGTTCTTTCAACCTAGTAGAAAAATTTCTATAAGTTCTCCCAATATACTCAGCCGAACAATCCTTGCATTGAAGTCGATACACCCCGCTACGTTCCCTAGGGTCTGTTTTGTCTTTATTATTGACGAAAAAATTACTAAGAGAATTAGATGATTTAAATGAAATATTTACGATAGGTTTGAATATATTGGCAATTTTGTTCGATAAATTATCAACAAATGTTAAGGACCTGTACTGTCTTATAGTATTGTCTTCACTTGAATTCTGTGGGTAGACCTGGTTCTGTAGTTGGTTGTTCCGTTTTTTGGTTAATAATTTAGTTACTAAGTTATGAGGATAACCATTAATCTCAGCAATTTGGTAGATAGTATTTAATTCTTTTTGAATTCATACTCACTTAAAGGGATTGTTAAGAGTTAACAATGAGAAAATTTATTATTGTAAAATTGTTTTAATTTCATAATAATGCATCTAGATAATTCATATGTAGGAGTACCTCTAAACGAAACCACCGGCCTTATGGGGATTTGTTCAAAAACATCTGATTTGTGTATCTTCATCAAGCCATACAGTCTAGGTTTAATAATTTGGCTAGGTAAAAGTTTTCTAATTAAGTCTTGATCCAAAAAGTGAACTGACGATCTAATGGTTTGTTTAAGTTTGGTAGTGAATGTATTGATGTTGATTTTAGTTTTCAAAAAGTTATTGTCTACAATGAATTTTTCCACTTTGGACACGTAATCATTCTTATCCATAAAGACTACACAGCTACTTTTATCAGCTTTTGTGACAGTAAGATTGTTAGATTTGATTTTATTCTGAATGTCTTTTATTAATTTTTTATTGAAAGAGCCTGCACTGACAAATTCTTTATAGTTTTTGATATTATGTTTTTCTTTTCTAAGGACTGTTTTTATATTGTCTCTGTAAGTATTTTTCTCTTCTTCATCCTCAATATTCAAATATTGGATCACTGACTCCGCTTCGACACTCAAGGTTTCAAGGTTATGTAGGGCTACATTTTTTGTAAGAATATAAGGGTTATAATTCAGACCTTTGCTAATCAAGGCAATTTCCTGTTCTGAGAAAACTGTATTTGAATAGTTAATAAAAGGTTTGTGAAATTTATGAGTAGAAGTAGAAGTTTTAGCTGTATTAGATAGGGTAATTTTTTGAGATTTGTCATTTTTTAATTTTTTGATTTTATTCTGAAGTTTTTTGTATTGTTTCTGTCTAAGAAAATTAACCGTGGAATGAACACTCTGTAAAAAATTTTCAAATTCAAACAAGTTTAGACTCACCCTGAGTTTATCATACGAACATTTCAATTGGCAGTCCAAAATGAATAAAGATTGGTACGTCTTCTTGATTTCTTCTTTAATGATTGATTTTCTAAGAATGTGAACATTCCTTTGTATATGTCTGTCCGTTATTCCTCTGTTGAACTTCAATGAAAAATACCTCGGTTGTAACCCATATTGCAAGCATTGGTTGTTGAAAAAAATTCTGGATTGTAGATGCATCTTCCTGATATTAAGCTCCTTGTAACGACACGTTATCTCAGCCAGACAAGCTCCATTCAAGTAAAGAAATGATAACTGATGTGAGTTCATTTATTCTTATAGAAATTTTTCTACTGGGTTGAAAGAACACTTAAGATGTCTGAAATGTAATTCTACTGGTTTTTCTCATTTTGCATCAGACCTTTTGGACAACAACCATACATTCGACAGTAGAGACAACTTTGAGATTTTACACTTTGCTAACAAAGGACATAAACTCAACAATTTAGAACTCTTAGAAATTCATAGATCCTTCAAAGATAATGATTCTCTAACTCTCAATGCACAAATAAATCTAAACTATACACCAATCTTCTCATCTTTAATTTGACACACTTATCTCATACCATGAACACTCTCCTAATAACAAGTTTAGACAACCCATTTTTCGAGTAGCATTTACGTAACAAATAGTTAGGTTATGTTAAGCCATTTCATCTTTTAAGTTAGGTTACATTCTATTTTCCAACGTGATTTAGCACATTCTTCATTGTTCATCTAAAGGGCGTACTTGACCCTCATCTTACAAGTTACAACGTTTTTTGTCCTTTCTACAAATGTATGTTTTCCCATGTTGCATGTGAGGTCCTTCAATGTTTTTATGTATCTAATGACGTCCTTGTAACTTAAATATTGTAAGTATAATTTTAGGTTAGATAAGTTTGATAGTTACTAATAGCCCCTTTTTGATATTATAGCCATTAGTTTCGATGACCTGAGGATGGGGTGCAAAGTGTAGACCCCGAAACTGGTAGTCACGTAATAAATATTTGAATAAACAGTAGGAATTTGTGAGATTGAAGACTTTTTTCCACATCATTTTTTCAAAAATGAACTCACATCAGTTATCATTTCTTTACATAATTCTCATACGCACTCCCGTTCGTGCTTTCGCCGGCAAAATAATCATATCATGACCGAGTGACCGACCATGGTTCGGGAACGTGATGATTAATCAGTTTTTCTACCTATCTGACATTGAACTTGAGTGGGTTCATAACCTATCATGAAATTATCAAGAATTGGAAATGTATTCAAATTACAACGTGATGATCGATCAGTTTCCTACCTATCTAACATTGAACTTCGTGGGTTCATAACCTATCATGAAATTTAAAAAAAATTGGAAATGTATTAGAGAAATGCATGTTTAATACTGTGATTAAACACTACCAATTGATCAAGTTTGATGTCACACTTATGAAACTTTTAATAACTTATACAGGGTGTCTAAAAATTATGGCTAAATAATCAATATCTTAAAACGGTAATAGCTTGTTTAATTTAAATGTGATACCCTGTATTTTATGTCAACAACAGATGTAGAATTTGATCATCTATCAATTATTATTATACGTTACTATAGCTAACTTCTCACGTTTTCAAGTTAAGCGAAGAAAGAAGAAAAAAAATAGGTTTCTCATTAACACCAATAGATGGAGATCCCGTCTCCAAGCCCTCGTAGGAACATTATTTCACCTGGCGAAGAAAAAGAAAAAAAATAGGTTTCTCATTAACACCAATAGATGGAGATGCCGTCTCCAAACCCTCGTTAGGAACATTATTTCACCTATGGTATTTTGACAACTTCTATTATTATTTCCTTAAAGTTTTCAGTTATTAATTAATATTTTCAATTACTAATCGTTCTATTAGTGCTAGCAATAGCTTGTGATCTTTGTAGAAAAAATGCTAATTTATCCAAAAGAAGAACGGATCGACATGATTTTTATACTGGGAGAATGCCATCAAAACTACCTCTTAGCATCAAGAGTTTACTCTGAAAGATTTCCAAACAGAAACCATCCAAATAAGGCAGTATTTGAGAGACTGTTAACACAATTTAGAAAAACTGGAAGTGTCCAGTATGAAAAACCCATCAAAAGGAAACCTGTGACTAGAAATGAAGATACTCAATTTGCGGTGATCACCTCCGTAATCGAAAATCCCCATATAAGTCAAAACCAAATTGCGCAAAATATCGATTAGTAATTGAAAATATTAATTAATAACTGACAACTTTAGGGAGATAATAATAGAAGTTGTCAAAATACCATAGGTGAAATAATGTTCCTGACGAGGGTTTGGAGACGGCATCTCCATCTATTGGTGTTAATGAGAAACCTATTTTTCTTTTTCTTCGCTTAACTTGAAAACGTGAGAAGTTAGCTATAGGAACGTATAATAATAATTGATAGATAATTAAATTCTACATCTGTTGTTGACATAAAATACAGGGTATCCCATTTAAATTAAACAAGCTATTACCGTTTAAAGATATTTATTATTTAACCATAATTTTTAGACACTCTGTATAAGTTATCAAAAGTTTCATAAGTGTGACTTCAAACTTGATCAATTGGTAGACTTGATTATTAATTTGGTAAAAAAAAAAAGCAACAGCTGAGAAATTAAGCATTAAAATGAATACTACATTTTCGCAAAATTGAAGATATTTCAAAAACCATAAGGTTTAGGTGTATTAAAACTCAATCAAACTTACCTTAATTTTGATCATACAAACCAAAAATGAAATAATATACAAGGTATTCCATTTAAAAAAATACAACTTTGATAAGTTTCGTGTTTTAGGGACACCCTGTATAACAGGAAAATATTTTTAAAATGTAGCCTTAAGGGGTCCCTATCCATACAGAAAAAAAAACTTCTTTAAAATCAGATACTTCAGCCATAATGTTTCGTGTCGAATAACGTGAATAACCCTGTATACAGTGCTTTTCTTTAATAAATGTCGCCCTCCCTTTTATTTTTTGAACGGCTCAACTTGGAGACTTCAAATTCTAGGTGATAAAATACAAGCATGTTTACTATGACATTAAATTGACATATGAAAAATGCAAGATGGCGGCTGGGCACCATCTTGGAATGTTTTTTTGAATAGGAATAGGGGTCATGTGACACCTCATTTTGTAACCCTAGAATATTGAGTCGATATCCTCAAGTACTACAAAATGGCGGTACATTCAATCACTACATTGATACATACACTTTTTGATAAAATTCGTCACGTTCAATTCAAAAGATATTCCTAACCCTAACTTTATGTCAAGAAGATTTCCAGCATCTTTTGAATTGAATTTGACGATTTTTTTTTAAAAAGTGTATGTATCAATGTAGTAATTGAATGTACCGCGATTTTGTAGTACTTAAAGATATCGACTCAATATTCTAGGGTTATGAAGTACTAATCAGGTCCTTCAAAATGAGGGGTCATATGACCCCTATTTTTATTTGAAAAAACATTCCAAGATGGCACCCGCACCTTGGTTTCCGACTGATACCTGTGGTTGTTCGATGATAGTGTCTACTTTCTTTCTCATTGTTTCCATTTGGTCTTCCAGAGTCTTCACTGTGTCTTCAAATCGCTTCTCAAGGTTTCCAATTTCTACGGCGACATGATCCTTCACAAACTTGTAGTTGTCTGCCAACTGTTCCCTAATTTTCTCCTTCATTTTGATGAATCGTCTGGTTATACATCATGATATAGACAAATACAAGAAGGTCAAAGTACTCGTGCTGAGGAAAGCTTGTTCACAACCTCTTTTGTGCATCTGAGACTAGTTGATGAAAAATATTGTGAAAAAATCCCCGTCCAGCTTCCAAAAGCTATTGTCGTCCAATAGGATTGCAATGCCTGTACGAGACCAAGGAAACATCAAAACTAGAACAAGATGATATTCAACATCAAGTAAATTCATCACAACCATATCTATCAAATTTTGGGTCAGTCAAGTTTGAAATGAAACGAACTATGGTGGATGAAAAAGTATGTAGTGCTTTGACTAGAACTTCTTCGGTGAAATATACCATATTTGTCACATCAATATCTCCAAAATGAACGACTTTTCTCAACGTCCAACTATATCCACGAAGAAAATCTACACTTTGGACTCTCAGTGCTTCACGCATATATTCGTTTTTTCGAATGCCTTTTGCATATAGCTTATAGGCTTCACATTGAAAATTGTGGAGTGAGGAGAATCTATTGGAAGTATAACAAGAATAACAAAATTATAGGTACCAAAAGAAGAAAAAGCTGCATAAAATGAAAAAAAGAAACAGATTCAGCAAGATCTCAGAAGTTAACTGGGACTCTTTGTGGATATACCAAAACAAGGAGCTGGGTCCACTAACAATGGCAACGCGGATTAGTATGCTGTAGGTGATCTTCAAGGGTAGTGGCATTGACATTCTGGTATGCTGCCATCCTTCACGAAAGACGAACCAGAGGATAGTGGACTGCTATTTTCACCTGACGTCACGCTGCAGGTTTGGGGACCGTTGCCGATACCGACATGGAGACATTTCGAGACAAAATGCTCTGAGAAGGGAGCAATGTAACGAAACCTGATTTGTCCATCCTCATCGGAGAACTGAGCCCACAGTGCGTGAACCGGATTATTCGGCGAAACTCGCAAAGGTGAACGGTGAATCGAGATGCAAGCGGTACCAATTTCGAAGATTCGTGATTGTGAAGCGGGCAGCTATATGATAAATCAAAACTGAACAGTGTTTTCTTTAGCGAAGCAAGATTCGATACCATATTTTGAACTCTTCTTTTCATATTCAGAAGCTATACTCAGATCCTCCAATTTTACACGGTCACATGGCGTTTCTTTTTTCCGGTTTCCACCATTCTTTTTTAAAGTTTTTCAAACCGTTGTCTTGAATTTTGACATTAACCATTGCTGCTTGTAATTGTTGCTTTTCGCCTATTGAATGAGCAGTTTTCAAAGATTTATTGATTTTTCTGACTCGAAGGAGTTCTTCAGAAGTCTTGATTCGAAATACTCCAAGTAGTGTCGCAAAATGTTTAATCGCATTTGCAATAATAGCAAACATAATTCGCGAAAACTCAAACTGATACGATGAAAGAAAAAATAACAAAACACGTCCGAACACTTCAAGAGACTATCTAAGACTGATGAAAGTAACTCACCCTCAATATGATTTTTTTATATAACGATACTCTGAAATTGTCCCATCAAGAAGAATAGCAGAACACGTCTGAACACTTCAAGAGAGAATCTAAGACTGATGTAAATAGCTCACCCTCAATATAATTTGAAAAAGTCAATAATTTAAATTGCTAAGAAACTGAACACATCCGAACACTTCAAGAAACAATCTAATACTAATATTATAACTCACCCCAAATGTAGATGTAGATGTTTCAGTGGGTGGCTTACGCCAAAACCTGCTTAGGCTTCCTAGGCCCGTTGCAACCCACAATAGATAGAAGTGAGATTATTGAAGGCACGACGCTCTCGCGAAGCTCAGCAGGTCCCTCAAATAGATCCCTTCCAATTCCTGGAGTGTTGTGAGTTCAGCTCCGAAGTATTCCATCCTTATGCTACGAAGAGCCGGACATTCCGTTGGGATGTGGGCTACGATCTCTACGTTTTCAAGGCCCCACCTGCAGTCTGAATCTTCCCCGATTCCGATCCTATGGAGGTGACCCTTCAGGTTCATGTGACCAGTTGATAGACCGATCATTGCGCGGAGATCTTTTCTGCTCATATTTAAGAGCTCTTTGGCTCTGCCCGTATCAGGTCCTGTTATCATTGCCTTGGCATGTAGCATGCCAGGGGCATTGTTCTAGCATAAAGTTGCCTTTCCGAGTAGAAGTTTCTTCGCCTCGCCCATTCCGGTTGCTTTAGGGATGCCAATCATTGGTTCGGGTCCTATCGGCTTGTGCGATGAACCCCATCCATCCCTGGAGCTTTGTAAGAAGAGAAAAACTCAAGAGACCATTCTACCTTTTCATGGTCGACTATCCTCTCTGCAGTTTTAAAGTCGGGAGCTGTGCGGGCTCTTATCTGATGTGGGAGTGCAGCGACTTGCCCCGATCCAGGAAAGTGCACTTCCAGTAGCCTGTTAAGCGTCTCCTCCTCGGACAAGGTTAATCTCTCATCCGCTTTAACTAGGTATCCTATTTTTGATCCAGGGTCCTTTGCTAAGACCTTGCAAAGGCGGAGCGTAGACGGAAGGTCGTTCAGCTCTTCGCAAAAGCTTTGCCAGCTATGTCTCTGCGCTGATCTTATGACCTTCTTGTAGTTTCTCTGGACTGTCCTATAGTCATCCCAGCTGTCCGGAGTACGCAGTTTTAGTTCTACTGAGGAGCCTGCGAACTTTGTGACGGTGAGTCTCCGTTTGTTTATTCCACCAGACCGTCTTGGAGTTGTTTGGCTTTTCCCTTAAGGGGCATGCTGTCTCAAATGAATTAGTGGGGCATTCTTGGAGCTGATTTGCAGCCAGCTCAATGTCCTCTCCTATTCTTATTTTGGTAAGAATGTTGTCGACACCTCCTTCTATTTTCTCTCTGAAGTGATCCCAGTAAGTGAGATTCCTATTTCTTACCTTGGGATGTGCCGTTAAGCACTCTTGTTCCAGTGTGAACATGATGTGACGATGGTCAGACAATGTGACTTCACCAGTCACCCTCCACTCTATCACCTTGCTATATAGACTCGTTGAGCATATCGTTAAATCTATGATGGACTACCTCCTAACATTGGAGAATGTAGGAACAGCACCTCTGTTTGGAAATGGAGGTCCGTGGAGCTGAGGTATTCGGCTAGATCTCTACCTCGTGGGTTATTATCTCTACTACCCCATATAATGTGATGAGCGTTTGAGTCACATCCAATAAGGAGAGGAAGATTCCTTTCTTTGCAGAAATTCACAAGATCGATCATCTCGGTTGTAGGGCTTTCTCTCTCATATGGGAGGAAGGCCGATGCAACAATGAGGATCTCCTTATCCTTAGTGATTATCTTGATGACAGTCAGATCTCTGGTTGGAAGTCCTGACAATAGAAAACTGGTAACTTCACTTGTTACAATACACGACCTTGGGTTTATGCTGGAAGGGCTATGAAACAGTGAGCCTCCTGCCAGTCCCAGTCTCCTAATCTTTCCCTGGTTAAGAAAGGGTCTTGAATAAGGGCTATGTGTGTACCTAGTTTGTTTATCATGTTACATAGGACAGCTGTTGAGGCTTTGTTGCAGGTTAATCTGTATAAGTTTTGAAGCCATTTAAACGACAATTTATACTGTTGTGGGTTAGTCTTATGTTCCTAGAAACCAAGGTTAGTAATACAAGGAATGACATGAGACTCACCTGAGGAAGATGGTGTATCCTCGTTGGGTGTCGTTGAGGACAGTCAGGAACTGTAGCCCTCCTCTTTATCCTCTGGGGCCGGAGTGGGTGGTTGCCCCTCCTTCCCTTCCTTGACCCCCTGTTCCGCCGGTGTCACCTGGTCTTTTGGCTTGGGTTTGGCTATGGGTGCAGTACCGGTGGAAAAGAGAGCTCTCCCCAAGCCATAGAATGGACGGTTTCCCAGTCCCATGAGCAGCCTTATCGACTCACGATCGACGGCAACGATCAGGCGTAGGCCCCGGGGCTCTCCCGTCCTATCCCATACCCTGAGGATAGACCGGGGTTAGACCGTTCCAGGTAGCTGAGAGCAACCTGTTCCGTTGGGTGTCCAACACCCTTAAGCCACAGGACTCCACGGGTCAGCCTGAAGGCGGCAGGGTCAGATGCAAGGAGGGACACACCACCCCAGTAGGCGCATTCTGTACAGGTGGTCGTTCCGGGCGCTCGTTGATTGAACGAATGCTGGCTGAATTCTAAAACACGTTCCGAACGCCGACGATCATTGCATATGAAACGACCGCCCAAGCGCTCGACAGCCGAAGCTTGAACGCAGTGCGGGATATTACTTTTCAACTAAATGTCTAAAAAACACTCTCAATGGCAAGCTCAACGACTACTTCCCGATCCGTGATCACACGAACGCCTGAAGACGGTAACGAAAACTGTCGGGAACCCCATTTGACGTCCGCATATTATACGGAATACGGATTGGCGTTCATCAGGTGCTCACACGAACGCCATGAGCGAACGCCCTGAACGAACGCCAAGGAACGACTGTACAGAATGCGCTAGCAGGGTCTCACGCCAGGTAGGGCCCTGAGAAGCCGCTCCCTTGATGGCTGGTCTGCAGCTGTCACCAGCACCTGCCCCCGCCACAATCTGGACGACATGAATCGCGGCGTCGGTGTGTCGCGGCCTGCCGGTGTCGTCATTATCGTTTCCAAAATTGCATCGGAGAACTCTGTGCTGGAGATGTCTCTGGAGTCCTCCCTGCTTATCACTATCTGAAGGGCTCTATCCACTGCTCAACAGGTGTTGAGTGTTCGTTAATCTGTATCTATTGATATTGATCATGTTCTCATTATTTATATCAGTTTGACTTCAGGTAATTAATTGTCAAAAATTGTAAAAAAATTGTAATTGTCAGAGCAATACAGATTTTTATATTTTTCGTAAAGCATACCATTTTCACCAGAATCACCCAAAAGTTAATATAGATCCCTTCTCTCTGGGCCTTTTGGGGGTCGCACCAATTGTTTCCCCCATCTCTCCTCTTTTGAGAGGAGAAAGGCCAGAGGCAGGTCCAGCTGTCAGCTTTTCCTGCTCACGTCTGTCCTTCTTCCTTCTCTTGCTCTCTGCTTCGCGATGTTTTTTTTTTTTTTTCTTCCCATGTCCCGCAGAGGTCCGTGTGGCACGTTCCTCCGGGGAAGGGTTGATTGGATCTACCAAAGGATCTCTGAGAGCTCCTTCAGTAGGTCGGGTATGTGTGTCGGAGACAAAAGGTCCAGTCAAAGCTCCTTCCGCAAGAGATGATGAGGTATTAGAAGATCCCACTGGGGTTCCTTACTCTACCTCCATTGAAGTGTTTTTGTTTTTGTGTTCCATTTTGTTCCCAAGAGTTTGGGTCAAAATAAAAAGACCACGGACGCAAGGAGTACACGCCTTGGCCACTAGGTGATTTTTAATACTTTGGTAGGTCGCCCGGTGTCCCAAAGGCTCAGATGCCATCCACCCCTTACGCACGGGTCGCATAAAACCTTGGGGTTAAGCCTTTGTATCACCTTTTGTCTGAACTCTAACCTTTGACTTTTCCGGCATGATTGACCCTGCCAGAAGCTTGCGCTACCGCCGGTATAGCTCTCAGGATCGTTGAGGTGCACAAGCCTTCCCGCCCGTCATGGAAGGTGACCCTGACTACGTCAAGGCAGAGATACGGGGGGAGGTAACTCACCCTAATCTAATTTTAAAAGGACTTTGCTGATACTGAAATTCTCAGTTGTTAGACTACTGCTGTGCTGGACACCTGCTTGAAGTCCTCTGTTTTTGACGATCTTCCTTCCACTCTTGCTATTTTGTCAATTTCAATTTGGAGATCCTATAAGATATATTTCATTTATTTCTGCGATATAATTTAGCAACTTTACATACCTTCAGTTTTAAGAATTTGCCAATAATTCAAGCAGTCTCCAAATGTAGACAATTTTAGCAATTCAGCATCAAATATCGGATCAGGTAATTGTCTCTCTAGGAAACAGAAAAAAAATGTACAGCATTTTTTAATATTGAAATATTGTTATGAAGTCATTAATAATTTCACATCCAATATGATATTTCCGATGAAATTCTCACTACAAAAAACCTTGAGTTTAAAATTTGAATTATTATCCATCAGTTCCTCCTCCACCCTTGAAAGAAAAAACATACATATCCACATCTGACTCTTCAAGATACTTAATTGTAAGGAAATTCCAAGATCCAACTTATCACGAGGAATAAGTGGTTTTATAACTTTAAAATACTTCAAGAAGTGTGTTTTGTGCTATTCAACATGCACTTCTAGAGTATAAAAAATAATCATTTTACATAGAACCTTTATTATTGATAGTTAATTTACTCTTTCAATGTAACAACTAATTATCCATTCTCACACAATATTTGTTAAGCAGAATAATATGACTTCATTGTTTATGAAAATATAATAAAGTGTGCAACAATTTCGAATAAAACATTGTAAGAGAACAAGTTGATTAAACAATTTTAAAATAAAATAAAATAAACACATGACTAACCTTACATGAAAAAATGAATCTCTCCTCAGGTTGTATACTCTTTTGATGAATATCACAGTCGTGAGGAGAGATCGTTATCAATCAATTCAATCTTAACTATTAGATTTGCATAACTTTTTTCTTTAAAAAAAATATATATGCATTCAAAATAGCTTCAAACGTGTAGGTGTTGAATCTAAGTTACCTCAACTGCTTCAAAAAGTATCCGAATTCAACTCTCTAGAAATATCTGACTTTATTTTTCATGATCTAATCAACTGAAGCCAGGCTAAGAGAAATAGGGTGGGAAAGTCTCAAAAATATGTATCCCAAATCATTAACATGTCATCAGTTGGTGAGACTAGAATCTCAAACGATGTTTAGACGAAGATTGTTTACATTTCATAGTAATTGTCTGCAAGTTGATCATATATTTTTTGTCTACCTCACAGAACACATATACAAAGTTAAGAACAAAAACGTAAATGGAGGGCGGGGCCCAAGTGAAAGCTTTGATTCGCATCCACGGAGAGGCGCTGATGTGCCTGAGGTTCGTTAGATTTCGAGAAGATGGCGGTATGTGGAATGCCACATGACAGCTTATTAGCTTGTCATGATGATAGATGAAGTCATTTGAACGTCACCATCTATCTTCATGTTATCTTTCATGCTTTGATTTCTTTCTAAGTGAAAAATGCCCTGGTAATCCTCATCAAAAAACCTATAAGAACGCAAAATACAACCCGGAATACTAGAGACTCATCAATGTTCCAGCCACCATCGGAAAAGTTCCGGAGAAATGCATCCTCCACAAAATAAGGAAAGTCACGATGACAAAAAACTTTCTGCCAGAAAAACAAATGGGATTTTGGGTCTTGTGTCATTTAGCGACCCACGTATTTCACACTTTTTTTGATAAGGATTGATAGTAGACTTTCTAAAACATATCTAAACAAAAAAAAAGGTGCGGTATTTTCAGTTTATTTAGAGAAAATGAACAAAACGACCGTATTTTCTAAACTATTAGAAAAGTACATTTTTCCAAAATCTAGTGAAGCACTGCAAGATTTTTTTTTATAGAAGTCTACAATCCCGTTTTAATTGGAAAAAAAATCAAAGAATTCAAAGCCGCCATAACTCAAAATAAGACAATGGCCTGGATCAACGCTCACAATGGTTGTGCCGGTTGAACGGATGAGCGATGTTGGCAAGTGTTGAAAAAAGTAAAGGCTGTCAATATGTCGAAAATTACTTTGATTATTATTGTCATATTAAAATAATGGCTAAAAAAAAATCAAAATTAGTGATTTTCAACTATTTATTTCAAAGAATTACCTTACGATCAAAAGTGATTGAGTTCTGTGATATGATGAATCATATTTCGGAAGAAGAATCAAACCAAAACTAACCCAAATTAACCACCTGCTGGGAGTTTGGGACAGGTGGGGTCGCTTGAGAAGGAAGGTCCTAGGAACAGCCACCATCTCCAGGGAAGAGTTGGGGTACCTGAGCTGGGAAAGTCTACCCAAACTAACCCAAACTAACCAAAACAAACGCAAACTAACCAAAACTAATCAAATCTACACTAAGCAAAACTAACTCAAACTTATTCAAACTAACTAAGACTAACCCAAAGTAACCAAAACCAACCCAAACTTACCAAGACTCAAGACCAACCCAAACTAACCAAATCAATTAACCAACCCAAACTAACCAAACACACCCAAACTAACCAAACCGACCCAAACCAACCCGAACTAACCCAAACTAACCAAAACAAACTGAAACTACCTCAAACTAACCAAAACCAACTCAAACGTACCAACCAACTCAATAAACCAACTAAAATGTACAGGGTGTCCCAACGATAGAGTAAAGTAGGTTTTATCATATAGGATATGAAAAATATCAATATCAATATGCGTCACAGGTTAGGAGTGTAAATAGCGCACATTCTGAAAATATTTGGAAACATACAGGGTGCGTCACAAAAGTATGGCGTGTAAAAGTATGATTTTTTTAAATAGAATGCCCTGTTTTTGATTTTATTTCTGGATTCTATGTGTCACTATGAACATTTTTTGTTCTATAATATATGGGTCTGAATTTGATAGTTTTTGAATTATTCGAATTTAACGAAAAAATTTTGAATTTTAATGATATTGAAAAATGATTGTTTTCTCCGTTATTTAAGATATTACACTCTTGAGATTTGGTAGGGATAAGGACTAGTGTCATATCAATGCTTGAACCGGAGATATTCGCTATTTGTTATACAGGGTGTTTTTTACTATAGTCCAAACTTTCCGATTTTCAAAATAAAAAAAAACATTTTTTTCAAATGATACACCCCTTTTATTATTACGGTAGTGGATCGAGTATTTGAAAACCTATCATTGTTGCAAATAATGTCCTATACCTATCTTGCATGGTTATCGAGAAATTCCGAATTTTCTAAATCTCTACCTTGTGTTTTGCAATAAAACGATAAACTATGCCAAGTTTCAAGTTATTATTCAAAGGTAATACTAATATTCAAATTGTTAATCGATATTTTGTCTTAATATATGTTCAAAAAGGTGACCTCCCTGTTGAATACTCAGATTCAGTCTTTTTTGAAGATTCAGCCTGACTTCTGATAACATCAAAGGCGTCACTGAATGACAAACGTCCCGTATTCTATTTTTCATATCTTCCATGGTGGTATGCTTGGTGAAGTATACTCGGTCTTTTATGAATCCCCATAAAAAAAAATCGAGGGGAGTTAAGTCGCATGATCTCGGTGGTCCTATCCATTTTCCTGGGAATTGCATATCCAAAAATGCCCGTACATCACGATGGTAATGTGCAGGTGTACCATCCTGTTGCAGCCACATATTTGCCCGTTCGACTAAATTGATATCTTCATGTAGCAGAGGCATTTCTTCACGCAAGAAATTCAAATAGTTGCGACCCGATAAATGTTAATAAAAAAAGAAGGGACCAATGATTTGGTTATGGTGGATGCCACACCATACATTTATTGACCAATAATTTTGATGTTGGACTTCTCGTAGCCAAAATGGATTTTCAGTCGCATAATAGTGCATATTATGCCTGTTTACAGCCCCGTTGCTTCTAAATGTCGCCTCATCGGAGAACATAATTTTGCACAAAAAGTTGTTATCCAACTGAATTCGTTGATTGATGATATTGCAAAACTGAACTCGTTTTTCAAAATCTCTTTCCAGCAATTCTTGATAAAGATGAATATGGTAAGGCTGGTATTTGAATTTTTTTGTTGTCCGATTCACAGTGGATTTTGAAGTGTTGCATATAGTTGATAATGCCCTACTACTTACATGGGGATTTTCTTTAATATGTAACAAAATATCTAGTTCTTTTTCTTCGTTTGCTGCGTTCTTGTTAACAACTTTACGTTTCGTGTATGAAACACTTCCACTGGAATCAAACCTTTCCATCACATTTCGAAAACAGAGCGTACTGGGTAGCCGCCGTTCGGGATATTTTTTTCGGTAAATTCTTTGAGCCAGTAGAGGGTTTCTCTCGGCTTCCCCCAACACATAGATCATGTCAATCAAATCATTCAGTGGATAATCCATAGCCAAAAATATGGATCAAAAAGAAAGGATTGATTTTTACTTCTGTCAACAATAATTTTTGTTTTTTCCATGGCAACGGCCGGTGATCGCCATACATTCCATATAATATGACCGAACGATTTGGAAAATTCGAATTTTCTCGACAACTATTGAAGATAGGTATAGGACATTATTAGCAAAAATGATAGGTTTTCAAATACTCAATTCACTATAGTAATAATAAAAGGGGTGTACCATTTAAAAAAAAAGAAATTTTTTATTTTGAAAATCGAAAAATTTGGACCATTATAAAAAAGACCCTGTATAACAAATAGCGAATATTTTCTGTGGAAGCTTTGATATGACTCTAGTCCTTATCCCCACCAAATCTCAAGGGTGTAATGTCTTAAATAAGGGAGAAAACAGTCATTTTCCAATATCATGAAAATGCAAAATTTTCCGTTAATTTCGAATAATTCAAAAACTATCAAATTTAGACCCATATATTATAGAACAAAAAATGTTTATAGTGACACATAGAATTCAGAAATAAAATCAAATACAGGGCATTCCATTTAAAGAAATCATACTTTTTCGTGCCATACTTTTGTAACACACCCTGTATGTTTCCAAATATTTTCAGAATGTGCGCTATTTACACTCCTTACCTGTGACGCATATTGATATTGATATTTGTCATATCCTATATGATAAAACCTACTTTACTCTATCGTTGGGACACTCACAGGGTGTCCCTGAAGTGGCTGTACAACGCTTAACCACAAATTCCTTGACCAAAAATAAGGTGATCTAGGCAAACTTACCTATATCCAAAATTGCTTCGTTAAGTCTACAGAGGACAGAGGGCGTCAAAGATTCAAAAAAAATTTGGTTTCTTCTACATTTTTCAAAATCGTTCAGATCAATTTTGATAAGTTTTGGTACCTAGTCTTGGACCATGAAATATTGTTTATTGTTTCTATAGCAACCAGTTGAAATTAACCGGAAGTGTTATAAAAGTGACGTTATATTATCTAGTTATTTCTTTTGATTTTTTTTGGCATTGACTTTTTGATGATTCGGATATTTTTAACTAAAAGTTCAATGTATTGAGAGTTTTTCTCTCTCCTGAAAAATTTTGCTTAGATAAGTGGTTGTGCCAAAAAAAAATTTATTCAATTAGCTTCACAGATACTTATTTCACTATTGTTCTTTTTCTAGCATAACTACTTATTCCAGCAAATTTTTTCGAGTAAGGAAAAAACTTTCTTACACACTTGGTTATTAGATGAAAACATCTGAATCATCAGAAAGTCAATTCCATAAAAAATCAGTGTCGCCATCTGCAGCTATATCTTTTGATTTTTTATGGAATTGACTTTATGATAATTCAGATGTTTTTACCTTATAACCAACCCAGTGTGTAAGAAAGTTTTTTCTCTTTTGCAAAAATTTGCTGGGATAAGAAGTTATGCTAGAAAAAAATAAACCATGCAACAATAAAATATCTGTGTACCTAATTGAAAATATTTTTTTTCTGGCACAACCACTCATCCCAGCGAAATTTATCATGTGAAAGAAAAACTTCCCAACACATGGAACTATTAGATAAAAGCATGCGAATTATCAAAAAGTCAGTTCCAAAAAAATTCAAAAGAAATAACATGTGAAGTCACTTTTATAACGCGTCCGATCAATTACAACCGTTCGCTATAGAAACAGAAAACCTAATTTCATGGTCCAAGACTAGGTTTCAAAAATTATCAAAATCGATTTGTACGGTTTTGAAAAATGTAGGAAAAACCAATTTTTTTTTGAATAGTTGACGCCCTCTGTAGACTTAACGAAGCAATTATAGATATAGGTAAATTTACCTAGATCGCCTTATTTTTGGTCAAGGAAATTGTGGTTAAGCGTTGTACAGTCATTTCCGGGACACCCTGTATACCTAAGCACGTGACATCCATTTTTTTTCAAATCCTAACTGATCAAAACTATCCCAAACTAACCATCTGGCTTGGTTTCCGCAATGCACAGATGTCGCTCACGCAACATCTGTTTTCGCCAAAAAGAGCCTATTCAAAACCAACCCAATCTAACCCTCATTAACCATGCAAAAGCTACAACAACCTCATGAATGTCCTAAATATTAAAAATGATACCATCACAGCATGAAATTTTGATAGCTACATACTAGAAAACACCTCAATAAAATTAAACATAGAATTGGCAACGTCGTTTATAAAGAAGTCCCACAAACTATCGGCATGTCAAACTGTCAATTGATTTCAGCTTTCAGCTGTCATCATCCCTACCCCTGATCCATATTAAAAAGTAGTCAGTAGTGTACTCTTAAAAATCAAATAATGTTGCATTTATGCAAATTCCAGACTATTTTCACATTTTTTCCAAAATAGAATGTATTTAGCGTCAAGAGTGACTTATACAGGGTGTTACTTAACGGTATGTCATAAGGGGGAGTTCCTGGTTGAATTGTAAGTCGAAAAGGTCATATAAACTTGGGTCTTAAAATGCTTGGTTTTTAAGATACAGGGTGTTAAAGATCTATTTCATTTTCAGTTTTTAATACATTTTCCAAAGACGGTTTGAGATATTGAACTGAATTTTGCAACAGGATATTATGGTATAGGAACAAACTTTTTTTTATTTTTTTATTTTATTTCATTTTTTTCAATTTTTTTCAACTTTTTTTTAGACCCAAGTTTATATTTTCGACTTGAAGTTTATCCAGGAACTCCCCTTAAAAATTATGATATATCATTAAGTAACACCCTGTATAAATGCAGTATTTAAGGATAGTTTTGCTTAGTTCTCTGAAAAAACTGGGAATACCGCAATTTTTTTTTGTTAGAATGTGGTTTAGAAGGTCTACTATCACTCTGTAAAAAGAATTTCGTGAAATGCGTGGGTCACTATAAGACACAAGAGCCGGGATTTCGCCCAGTGTATTCTACAACAAATCAAACAGTGAGGCTAACTGACACCACCCTAAAAAGCTCGAACAAAGGGGAAGAAACAGAAGAAGTGTTCCTCGACAAGTTTCGTAAAGCCCAGCCGTCCCACACCACATGGAGCCATGCTGCCATGCACCGCTTCCCGAAACCTCCGTAGTGAGTGGCATTTTCTCATAGTCACCATCACACAGGGTCAGCGCCTCGCAGCGCAGATAGGAAGCCCACACTGACCCCATCCCCAGATGGTTCTGGACAATCAATAAAAACCGAAAAACCTACATTTATTCAAAGTTTTTGTCTTTATTTGATAAATAAAGACATTTTCAACGTCAAAGTCATTGTCAGTGCTTTTATGTAAAGGAAACTTTATAATATATTACAGAGATCTTTAATAATACATTATCCAAGTCTGATAGTTCGATTCGCTTCACTTCATTCCGTGGCGCATTGTTCCGTAAAATTTTATACGACAGTTTGTCTTCTGTAAGAAAGCGTAGAGGGGCCATGCACAACAAATTATTTGAAATTCTGTAAAACAAGTCAGAATTCTGACTTATTTTACAGAATTTTGTGAAACATCTCAGAATCCTGACTTATTTTACGGAATTCTGCAAAACTAGTCAGAATTCTGACTTATTTTACAGAATTGTAATAGGCCAGTCAAACGGTGTTCAAAAATAGGAAATAGGGGAAAATTTTGATGTAGCTTTGAAATTTTGTTTGTATGTATTTTATGGGTTGCTTTAAACGAATATCAAGTTTGCCAACACGAATTTTGAACGGAAATCTTTTATTTTAGTAAAACTACATTTAAAAATATCATCTTCAAGTTTTTTTGAAATTACTTAACACCTATGCATATTTGGTAAATGTTGGTTATAAACAAATCGAAAGAGTATTAAATATCCTACATTTCACTTTTTTCAAGTTTGTTCCTACGATCAACGATCAGCCGCGAAGAGTCTAGAAACTGTAGTACATCTTTATCGACGAATTTTTTTCTTTGAGGACCCTGCATTTTCATCCGCGCCTAAAAATTGAAAAGAGACAAATGTGGAGCTGTGTTTTGATTTGTTTGAAGTTTTGAACCGATAGCTTGTCTAGCTGCCTCGTCTTGTTTCATTTGTTATTCAGATTCAGTGACTAAAAAGTCGAACTCCAATTCATTGATCATTTCCACCTGACCTGACCTACATTGACTCGATAAACAACAATGACCCCCCCAAACAATTTAAGAACTCTTGACCAGAAGAAATGCTTGCACAACCTCAAACATTGAGTATACTTGTTTTGACTTGATAACTCTACATTCACATGCGCTATATTTTTAACATCCCCCCCCGGCAGAAAATGATCAACTTCAAGAGTTTAGGGATGTTGTATCGATCTTCGTAGAATCATCTTGTCACTGATTTGTACCTTGCATGCTCTCATCTGTCCATCCTTTTCTTCAAAGACTGTTGTGATACGGCCTAGCTTCCACAGTATTCTTGGACGACAATGGTCATATATCAAAATAATGTGGTCAACTTTGAAAATCGTGGACTTCCACCTGGTTCTTTTCCGTTTTATCCAATATGAGGCACCGACCAATATGAGGATCCGACCACATGATAACCTTCTTGAATTTCGAGTTGATATTTTCCATTACATATTTTCCTAAACGAGATGCACACAAAGCTGCAGATAATTCTAATTTTGGTAAGATCAATGATCTGTCATTGTTTACGTTCATTGGCGCTGATCTGTTGTTCGACATAATAAATTTGGTTTCGCTTTTCGTAAAATTCTTAAGATATGCTGCACATCTACAAACTTGAAGACTTTTATGGGTAAAAAGGCTTCAAGTTACCAGAACATATTTCGGGCTCTTCAATCACTGGAAGCTTAATAATGTCACCAGTGATAAAATTTGCAAGCTTAACTGAAACACGGTTACATATTACACGCAAAAGTTTTTTTTTAACCTTGAAAGAACAAGGTCTCTACCTCTACAGCTATATTCCCTGGTACTGATACTGTGAGTTGAGCAATTACCGCTGACAAAAATCTCTTTCTGCAGAAAACGGAATGTTGTGATGCAACATCAATATTGTTTGTTTAATCAAACGAAAGTAAAGCTTCTTCACAACCTCAAAAAAAAAATCTTATCGTTTCAAAGTGTTCAAAGACCCCAATAATGCTACTTACGATATGGTTGCTGATGGAAGTGAACATTTTCTGGTTTTACATTGCGGGTACACTGGTCAATCTGTGCCTTCGCTTGATCTCTTGAGATATTTTTCTGCATTGAATTTGATGGTTTCGAGCACAGAGCAAAAATTCACTACCACAAACCGCAGCTGCAGCACGGCAATACAATAAGAATTTCAGAAAACTGATCTCGCACCAGTTGGCTTGTTACCACCTTCCCCCTTACCAGATTCCAAAGAAGTTGCGACTGTGAGGAAGCAGGACTTAACTGCATTACCTTGTGTCTAAAGTACGAAAACAGATTATACGGCATGCATTCTTGAAGACCCGGAAGGTCAGGTTACAATGACATGATAAACTATAAACAACAGTGACGCCATTAGGGCCCCACACAAGGAGCCACGAGATCGGTCGGCCGACCAAGTTTGGCATACCATATCCGCCGACTTGGTCTGTGAGCGATCTGATATGTCGTGTCCACACACGGACATACTTGGTCCACGATTTATCAAACGATCTGTTCTTGCGCGGACTCTTATATCAGTATTTTTTGTTTCTACAGTATGTCCGCTGATGCGATAAGTCCACGTTTCACTACTTTCATAATAATACTGTGACTTCCATACCTGTACATTATCACCAGTCACGGCTCGTGACATAATTGGGGGGGCGGAAAAACAAAAACATATGAAATGATATCAAAAACAAACTTACCTAGTTTATATGTTTATAGATGAAGTCTATTCGCCTTTGTTTTGCAAGCGCAAAGTGCTCAATGACAAGTTCATTAAAATTTTCCGTAGCTAACAAATTTGTTTCAATGGAACACATAGCTGAAGCGTTCAATCTACTTTCACACATTGTATTTCTCGTAACTGTTTTAATAAGCTTTAACGTTGAAAAAGAACGTTCACATTCAAGTCTGTATAATTATTAAAAATAATATGTCAATGCCTATGACAACAGATAGGCATTGACATATTATTTTTAATAATTATACAGACTCTGGAAACGCACCACACAGATTGTTTTCATAAAAGCAATGTAACAATGGTAATGCACCCGACGCACTTGCAAAATCCTGTCAGCTGTAAATAACTTTTAATTCATGTTTTAACGTATATTGGTCTAGGTTAAAATTTTCAACTGCTACTTCAAACTCTGTATCGGGAAACAATAATTGAAATTCCGAAAATAACGGTGGCTGAAAAAGAGTAGCTATGGAGAGATGATCGGAGAAGCTGAAACGATCTTCTATCGATATAATAATAACGCCACATACTTCCTTGGCAACATTTTTATATAGAGGGTGTTAATTAATGGAATGCCGATACCTAAGGGTGATAATCCTTGGATGATTTTAAGACCAAGAATTCATATGAACATATAGGTCCGCAAGAGCTTAATTTTCAAGATACAGGGTGTTGAAATATTAAAAAATAAATGTTTTTTTTCAAAACTACTTTGATACTGTTCCAGATATCTTTATGAAATTTGGTACACGTCTTCTAGGCTTCAATATGCAATTCGTGATGTACAAACAATTACATTATTTTTACCAGTGGCGTCCGTACGGGCTTGCACTCAATATTTTTGGAGAAAAAACCTGTACGCCACTGCTTCCTTCCAAAATAAAAAATCATTTTTAAAATCTCTATTTATTTCTGAGCCAATTTGTTCTCCTGATCTTTTTCCGTCCGGCGCATGGCTTTCGCTCAAAAAAATAAAATCTACTTAATTGCATCGACACCCCGCTGTGTCAACCAATATTTTTAAATCAATGGCGCTCTCTCTAACATTCCCATGCATTCTGATGCATATAAGACGTGTACCGAATTTCAAAAAGATATCTGGAATAGTATCAAAGTGATGATAAAAAAAAGTTTTTTTTTTAAATTTCAACACCCTGTATCTTAAAATCTATGCTCTTGCGGACCTATGTCCATATGAACTTTTTGTCTTAAAATCATCCAAGGATGATCACCCTCAAGTATCGGCATTCAATTAATAAACACCCTGTATATCTTGGAAACGCGCTCTTTTTGGTTGCGACACTGGTTCATCGTTGTCTTCTTCAGTAAAGTTATCGTAATCAGTTGAATCCCTCACATTTTGGATGGACTGCTTAAATGAAGATATACATTTCTGGATTTTTATGCTATCAATATCGCGGCTCTGTAATTGATTGAAAAGGATGTCGCAGTTGGGCATAACCGGGGGCATAACCTTATTGAAAAAATATAACCAATAAAGAAAGTCCGGGTCTTTTAACATGTTTTTTAGGCCAACTGCCTTTCTAATCGTGCTCTTGTCATTTGTCGGATCATCTATTATTTGATCAAGGCACAAAATAATTTCAGTTTTGTAAACATATACGGTCGTAACACAACGACTTTTAAAATTCCATCTTGTACTGCTTGCCCTAGGTAAACGTTTTTTGATCAACTTCATCAAGAACAGCCGTACGTTTTGGAGGCCTTGAAAAAAATGTACTAAAGCCCTCAATATTGCAAAAGAAATGTGGAAATGGTTTTTCGTGCTCTTGACGAAATTGTGAACCTAACGCTAGGAAAAAAATTTATGGGAACTCGGATTCTGATAGAATATTAAAAAATAAGATGACAAGTTCCCATTATTTTTTTTTCCTAGCGTTAGGTTCACAATTTCGTCAAGAGCACCACTTCGTCATGGCTTTTTTCGAGGTTTTGTTTAATAAAAGTTGTTTTTTCTCGAAAATGGTTCATTTTATCGACAATGAACAAGAGTACCTTTTCTTTAGCTTAATGTTCAAGGTATCCAAATTTATTTTTTTTAACTCCTTATCATACAGGGTGTTAAAAATTTGAGCGTTAAAATGTACAATCTAGTCCGTCCCTGGTAAACTAAACAAGCTAATTATGTTTTAAGGGAAGTATTTTGAGAGGTCCTTAATACTGTTTATCACATTGAATTTTCATTAAATTATATTGAGTCGTTTAAAAGTTATTCAAGAAAAACCGATTTCCAGTGGGGTCCTCTAGGGGGCCGTATCTCCGTAGGGAGGGTCGCTAGGAAAAAAATTTATGGGAACTTGTCATCTTATTTTTCAATGTTCTATCTGAATCCGAGAGATCTCCCACATTTTCCCGGACACCCTGTATATTTAAAACAAAATTACCTATTTTTTGTATACTAGTATAAAAACAACACTTTCCTCATTAAATAAAATTATAACTTGACCTCACATACTGCATTTCACACTAGTAAAATGGCATACTTCGTTTTTGTTAAGCAACACTAGTGCAATGCTCTAAGAAATACTAAACAAAAATGCAGTATGCTCAATAAAAAAATTATTTGAGGTCCAAATTCACTGAAACCTATATCAAAGAATTTGTTTTATTTTGTTTATCATTCTGTTGAAAGAAAAAATTAAAAATATTCAATTTTAAAAAAATACAAGCGAAAATACGTTTTTTGCGTTTTTCTCAAAACTAACGTTCAGGAAGTTACTGCGTTTTTCACTAGGAGGGCAGCATAACTCTGTGCAATTAGTTTTTGAGGGTTTTTGTTAATTCTAATATATTCAAGTTGTTTTAAAATTTCATGACTGATTCCTTCCGCAGTATGGTCTTTGATCACCAAAAAGCCCATAAATCTTTCATGAATTTTACCATTTAATTCATAACGAATTAAAAGAACGCGTTGCGAAAGAGTAGCACAATCGTCGTTTCATCTGCCATCACAGCTAAAAAATCTGATTTATTTATCTCAGAAACGATGATATTTTGGCAAACCGCGTAAATAGAGTCTTATACTTCATTTTGTATGGTTTTTGATAACCCCATAAACACTCGATTATTTGTTTTCTTTATATGGTCTTTTGAAGTTCCATCAATTTCCGCCAAAAAATTCCGGGATTAGCACTAGTTTATGATTCACCGTGGCCCCGTAGGGCAAGTTCAAATATACAACAGAATTTGATGCAGTCAATCAACCAACTAAGTATAAGTCTATTTCTTGTCACTTTGTGTCTCTTTATCTTTTCGCCAAAGTGTTTGACATCGCACATTCCCTTTTCCACCCATGCAGGATCGCTTCGAGGATTGTTCATAATCAGACAAATAAAGCAAAAAAAAGAGTTTCTTTTTTCACAACCGCACAGCCAGCTTTCAGCATCGTATAACTTCCTGTTAAATTTCCGATTAAAGGTTTTTTTTGAACCACTTGCACTAAAATGTTGGTCAATATTTATGTCAGGTCGGTGCGGCCCTAATGTTTTTATTTCCAATCGAAGTTCATACGTAAACTTATTTAAATTCGCACAATTGATCAAGTTCTCCACGGTATTCGCCATTTTCAAAACAATCGACCCCCCGACACGCGAGAATTCCACTACTGGATGACAGTGATGACACCAGCTGACCTACATAGATCAAAACAAACAAAACGTAACCTTGATTATAAGTTACGAAGAAGAAAAAGCGGCAACATGTTCGCAGGCATTTCAGTATTACGCACGATTGTGATGGCTGTCAGGCTGTCCTCTACTAAAACAAATATTCCTCCCGCCCCTCCCGATTATGCAGGTTTCCATAGTACACCATGCGAGCGTCTGCGAAACAGTGCAAATCGGATATCGCCTGACTCGTAACTTCACGGACTTAGTAAATAAAAATGGACTGCTAATGCAATGACAAGAAAATCACTGAAGCATGGGCGCTGCCATGATGGGACAATTTAAGTTGGTCATTCTGAATTTCAGTGGTGCCATCGTTAAAAAATTGAGAAATCTGTCAAGTTAATGTTTGATTTTGACATTTTGAGGTTATATTTTATATTATTTATTATTTTGATCCATATGAATTAAAATAAATAACCATACCAATAAAATAAAGCACTGAATAATACGTTTATTGAACTTGTAAATATTCTATATCTTACGTAGCTATCAAAATGGAAGGTAGGTAGGTATCATATTCACTTTTCTCCGGCAATAATCTACTTTGTATTAATAATACAATCATCAATCATGGTAAGTACCTATTACAGATTGTAATCTGTGATTTAATATTTAATAAACTTTGATGACCTCTCTGTATGTCCTGGAGAATTCGTAGGTCAATACCTGAACCTGAATCTTGATCCAACTGCTATTTGGAAGTCAATGAGAGCTTGATGGCTTGATACCTATTCAGTACCTATACTTACCCGGGTGCTACTTACCAGTCTTGCTGATTTTTTTGGAAAAAAACAAAGATCGATTTAGTCGGATGTTTTATTAAAATATTTTTTTTTCATATTATTATGTTTAAATAATACCTTATATTTATGATGGATTTATTCTGAACATAATATTTTATTTCAAGTTTCAACACAGAACTTAACTAACTAACTTGTACTTCTGTCACACTTAACTTGGGTCATATTTAACAAAATTTTTGACATGATTTTGTTTCTTCAGGACTAGTTCCATCAAAGAACTCTTTCCCTATCTTCTGGCTGACTCACCATAAGGAGGTAGGAGATTATTCATATGGAAAAAACAAAATTTGTGAAACATAACTACCTAAATATACCTGATACTAACTCAACCAACATTTCATCATTTTGAAAAAAAAAACTGAACCAACAATTAAAGCATCGGCAAGACAATCTAACTGTATTTTGATGACTGAGGGGCTGGCTATCAATTGGGCCCTGCCAATACTAAGTCCGTGTGCCAAATGGACAAATGTCAAACATTTTAAGGTTATCCTGAGGTTATTGCGTTAACCCAGGGCTTAACCCAATTGATAAACAGTCCCTCAATTTAATTTTACTTTTAAAAAATAGGTTCAGAGAAGAAGAAATATTTTTTCAAAAACATGTGATTTAAATCTATTTAAAAAAACTATTTTAAAAAAACATATGATTAAAATCGCGATTTACATCAACGCAACCCTGCTACTTACTAGAAACCGTTAGCACACAGTAATTTCTTCAACTCATGTGGAATAACGATAGAATTTTCACTTATGTAATTCTATCAGGGTTCGTAAATATCAGGATATTTACTGAGAATATCAAAATATCGGATATTTTCATTTTCGATAAAAATATTGGTTTATTGACAAGAGGGGGTTATTGAAACCTTGGTAAATTGAATGAAATATAAAAAGCTTTCAAATACTAATAAAAAACGAACATGAAATAGATAAGTAAGTAAATAAAAGACATATTTTTGGAAAAAAAACAGTAATAATTAATTCACTTTGTATGGTCTGCTGGGGGCTGGGGGCAAGTAGGTAATTTGAATCATCTGACTCACTTCTTGTGTCAAAGTTAGGAGGGATTCGCAAAATTAGTTTTGTAACTCGAATAACTAAAAGACAAGAATTTTTGTTTTGTTTTTGGGGCTCAAATCATACTTTAATGTTTAGGGGAGACATTTTAGGAATGTAATGTCAAGAAAGAAAAAGAATAATTTTAATTACCAAAGAAAGCACTCAGTAATCTGAAAAATAATCCAAAAACCATCGAAACTCCAAAAACACTTGTTTATCAGATAAGAATCAACAAGGAAATGTGGACATGGCACCTAAACGCACCAGATAAACAAAATTGCAGGGACATAGAATTCTAGATTCACTACCATTTTCATGCTTTATATTGACAAATTGGACTTGGAACTAATGTAAATTACATTTGGTTTGTAATAAGGAATCCAGTGGTGAAAAATGTGGACATAGCACCTTTGCGCTTTTGGGTATCGAAATATTTATTTAGTAAACTTTGCTTCAGTAATTTACAATCTGATTTGAAAAACTGTAAATTTCCCAAGAAATGTTCGGAAGCTAGCCTCATGCTCAAAAGATTTCTAAACAAGATCTGAATTTTATACCTTCTTGGATTTATTTTGATTGAATTAACGAAAAATAAATGTTAACTTTCTAGCGTATTCATTGACTAATTGCTTCAGAAGATTACAGTTAACAAGGCCAAAAGTTGAAAATTTTCTTTAGCCAAGCAGTGGCACCTACCATGGTTATTTAAATTTTGAACATATTCTCTTGCATCTTTGAACCACATTTTTAAAAGGGAACAGGCGTATGATGATCTTAATAACTTAAAAATATACTTTTGTATAAATATAAATAAATATATAAATATAAATATACAGAGCGTGCCTCCGATTAAGTCGGCACTATTGCTACCTTCATTAATATTGCAGCTACGATGATGTTGAAATCATTCAACTAGTAGTTTTTTTTCTGCTGATTAATAGAGTCAATAGCAACCATTCAATTGTTTCTTTATCTGGAATTTGGGTTAGTTTGGGTTAGTCTGTCTAACAAAAAAAGGTAAGCACAATCACTCATATTTGAAAAAATGTTTTCTCTGGAAAGGAGAAGCCCTCAGCCTAATTTTGTCAAAAGTGAACCTAGAAACGTTTCTGCCGCTCAAAACCGTTCCAGTTCTAACCGTACAGCAATGTACAGACTTTCCAAGAATTTCGAGAAACGTCATTGAGGTACAAATGAAAATTTGTCAAATGCTGTCAATTCTCAAACTTAAGTTTTCCTGATTTCTGGAAATATCCAGGTTTTCATAATTACCCAGAAGTTTATCCATGGGTTGAGGTCTATCCATATAGGTAATATCAAAATATTGCCAAAAAAATATGTCCCTAGTTTTATTCAACGTTTTTCGCAATATCTGGAAAAATACTTATCCAGATCTGCGGGACCTCAAATTTTATCTCAAAATCAAGAATTTTCGTCCTCGAAAACCTCCGAGTACTACCTAAATTTCAAACCGCTAGGACGCGGTCGCTATAATTCTGGCCCACGAAATATCAATTTTGTGTTTTTGTCTCAACCCATATAAACGAAGCACTGTACTCCAGTTTAATAAATGATAAATTTGGATTCGTATTTATTCTAATGATAGCTTAATAAATAAGTTAGAGGTACTTGATAGCTTTTGTTTTATTGTTTTATTGTTGGATAGAAAAAACCTCGGAAAAAACATTACGATTCTTGTCCCAGTATCTCATAGAATCGAAGCACTGTGGAGCGTGCGGAGAAGTTACATTTCGGCACGATGTTTGTATTGTTAAAAATTAAGATATTGGGGACTGATTAAGTGAATGATTTAATTATGTTACTATATTAACGGCTTGCCCGATCTCCGCTCCGCGTCGGCGTCGTTTGTGCTGTTTCTTTCTACCATGGTTTGTGCCACTGCATGCCGTCGCGCATAGAAAAGTGATTTAAATATACTGATACACTTTTCTATGCCGTCGCGTGCGGAAAAGTACATACCTACCTTCTTTCCGAACGCTTCCATCAGTACCTAACTGTGTAAATCCAGAATCGAGTCCAGAGTTGAAGGGATTTTGATAAAAAATGCTTTTAACACTTTAGATGAGTTTCTGGCATTTGAGTTCTAAGTTTCTAATCTAATTTTTTGACTTGTGTGACTTTTTTTTGTACATTAACATGAATAAATTAATTTGAAATTGACATTTTAAAAATTACGCGAGGTATTAACCCACGTTTGTGCAAGTCATTTCATTTCCAGCTTTGTCGTTTGTTTCATATTTTATTTTATAGTATGTGTACTTTGACTACTATGATTTTTTTTTTAAAGAAATACCAAATCACTCAGGAACACTTTACACCAAATTTCAAGCACCTACGTTCACATATTGTTGAAAAATCCAGCTGACCCCAAGAGCCCTACTCTTACCCAAAACACCTCATATAGTTTTATTTTTTATTAGTACTAGCTACTTAATATCAATGTCACAAACACTTCACAAAGTCACAACACAAATCCAAAAAGTCGCTTGAAAATCTTATTGACTTGAATTAATCTCCAAATCAATCAAATCAAATCCAAAAATGAATAAAATATTGATAATCGATATAATAATAATATAACCACGGACACTAATCTGTGACATAAACATAACCACAAAATTAATCAGTTGTCTGCACTGAAAAACCAAAGTTTCCAACACAATGTGTCCCATCATGGCGGCGCCCATGCCTCAGTGATTTTTGGCAAGGTCGGCCATATGCATTAGCAGTCCAGTTTTTATATAGGTCCGTGCGTAACTTCCACAAGCGTCTCGCCATTGATTAATGACACCAAGGTTGTCATTAATCAATGCGTCTCGCTGCAGCGGTCAAGATATCGATTTTAGGCAGCGGGCATGCGCATTTTGTACGTATCGATATAGAGTATCGATATTCCATCGTCATGACGTCGTATTGTGTATAACGAACGGACACGCACTGTCAATATAATATTGTTTTGATACTTCTTGCCTACTTGTGTACTTGAGTTTTTTTGCTTTCTGTGAAATAATACCTAATTAATTTATTGATAATCCAACTCCAACAGAAACTTTAATTCGTTCCCTTATGTGTTTTTGAGTTTTGATGCGTGAATTTTTATCAGTACTCGTGTAGTGTTTTTGATTGGAAATGGCACACTGTGGGGAATGCGGAAAGGATTTTTACAAAACATTTATTTTGAGAGTTCATGTTAAGAAAAAACACCCAGGTCAGTCCTTCCATACGCACATGAATCTCTTTGCTAATATTCATACAGGGTGTCCCAGTAGTATTGGGAGATATTTTAAGGACTGTAAGTTGGAACAAACATAAGATTAAAATATTCTATAAAATATTTTCGTACGAGGTTATATATTCTGAATAAATTTTCCGTGATAGCTCCTAAAAGGTGAAAATAATTTTAATGAATCTTGGACCGAATAGGCAATAAGGACTGATGATTTGAGATTCTAGAAGTAATTCAATCTCATATCGGAAACCTAGGGCCGACCACCTCTACCCTAGATACCGCTGAACTTTGATACGACTTCTTTTTTTTAAGTTATTATTTTTTATCGAGTTTCTTATTTAGATTCTTCAATTTCATTAGTTTAGAATAAAACAAAAAACAGGTAGGTATATACCCTTGGTCCACATCGGAAAAATCAATAATTTTCAAGAAAACACCAATCATCGTCAAATTGTCCAGCTAGTTTGACAATCTGACAATAAATGGTCGAAAAAAAACTGAAGTTTATGTTTATGTTCAATGAATAATGACATTGTGTCCTGAATGAACAGGTTGTCCCATTTTGGGTACTTTTGGGGGGTATCCCCGTTTTTTTTATACAGAGGGTGAGTCATTTAAACGGGAAAGCTGAATAATTGTGCCTGAACCGTTAAAGAAATCGAAATTAGCAAAATGGATTTGAAAAAGGGGTGTCCCAGTGCACTTTGTGAAAATGTTATTTGATATACAGAGTGTATCATTTCTGCAGAACCGGCTTCAACATAGTTCTTTTTTTAAATAACAACCCCTGTATATCTTTAGATATTTGAAATCGAACCTTTTCTGGCATCTCAATTCTCAAATCCGTTAAGTTTTTGCAATTCGCTTCAGTCGTTCAAAAGTTATTCCACTTTTTCTAAAAATGGATGCGTTTACAAACAAGAAATAAGGTTGCGTCGTTATAAAGGGTGATCCATTTGGTGCTTTAGGATTTCAAATGGATTCAAACACTAGAGATTGTGGGCAAGCAAAAAAAAATAATTTATTTGAAAGAGTATTCAATTACAATTTAGTTTTGAAAATAATATCATTGGAATGTCCATCATGACTTTTGACCTGAACCTGTATAATAATTCCGAAGGCAGAATTGAGTTCTGCGGGAAAAGTTATATAAGAAACAGTTTTCACATTTTTCATTTTTCATAAGTTATCTGATAGTTTAGATAAAAAAGCAACATTTCCAATTTAGCCCTTTATCTTGATAACTAAAAGGACGATGAAAATTTTGATAACGGCATCTTTAGTTTTACAAAACAGTTGCACACTGTCGCGAGAACCGCAACTTTCTATCTATAAAAATAACGGAGATACCCCGCAAAAGTATCCAAAATAGGACAACCTCTCGGACAATTTGAACATTTCATTAAATTGGTGTTTTTCTTAAAAACGAGCTTTTTTCTCGATGTAAATGAAGATTATCTTCTTCAATCTAAATTGATTGACAAATCTAATCAATCTCTATCAAAATTTAGGGACATTCGAGGGGACATTTTATGGAAGGGGTGGTCCACCCCCATGTTTCCATGTTGTGTAAAATGTTTGGGTTTTCGATGCATTTTGGCATTTTCTATCGAATTCTAAATGTCCATGAAAAATACTGCAAATTTGGTCATTTAAACTTCTTTGTAGAATAAAAATTAACTGAGATATCTATTGACTAAAATATAAACAATCACCCTGTACGTGTGACGTCATTTGACAATAGCTTAATGTTTCGCTTGTCATTTGGATTATGATTGAGTATAAACATGAACATGAAAGTTCATATTAATACGGGACTGCACAGCCTTCGTTTTTTAAATACAGGGGTGAAGACCTGATGATTGTTTTTTGAAGATATTTCTTGTTGAGATAAATGAATAAAATTGGGTACAACTTTTAACACTCTATCTAATGAATGAAAACTTCCCAGGTAGCAGAGGGTCGTCAATATGACGTCATTAACTGGTCACCCAATGACGAGAAATGACGTTATATTTGACGTCTATCTGACGTCTATTAGACCATCTGATGTCTCGTACGAATGACGTCATCAAGTTGACGTCCGAATGACGTCACCTAATGACGAGAAATGATGTTATATTTGACGTCAAATAGACGTCTATTAGACCTTCCAAGACCATCAAGTTGACGTCCAAATGACGTCAGTAAATGACGTGAATCGGATATTGGGAAAAAAATAAAAATAAAAAATGCTCTACGTATTAACTTTATTAAAGTCAACAAAAAACTTGAAATATACACTGGTGGCAGAACATATGGAAACCGCCTAAAATTTGACAAAATTTCGATCCTGCAACAGTCATATAAAAGTAATGGTGCATTCAAAATCTTTCTAACATTTGTCAGTTCACGCGTCTTGGAGATTTTTGTCAAGAAATTGTTTAGTAAACTAGTTTCTAGGTGTACACAATACGTACTAAATTTTATATACAACATATGGGATTTCGAAGACAGAATGTGCCTACAGTGAATGTATCTATATTAATGAAATGAATAATAGTCTATACACACCACTTTCAAAGAAAATACGTTTTACTCTACAAATCTTCCAGGTATTTTCATTTGGTTCCTCAGCTGCAGTAAGTGCCTTAACAAAAAGGACAGTGGTCTTGTAAGGAGGCCAAAAAACTTCTTTTTTGAGAGGCTTTAGCCAACTGGAATGTACCAGCCCTACTGCCCCACCTTCTGTAAACTCTACGCCTACATAAGTCATGTTTTGAAACTCTTGTGGCTTGTGGTTCATGCAAGGGTAGCATCTACAATATACATCAAAAACAAAAGAACTAATCAATGTACTGCTCGACTCATTGCTATTGATATATATTTCAAAACTAGTGATGAAACAATTCAAGATTACGGTTACGATTTCGAGGTTAATATAGGTACCTAATTTTGCATTTGAAAACTTCAATCCATTTGTCAGCTTGCGTGTCCTGGCGAATTGTTTTTTTTTTAAATGGTGCCCTTATATCACGTTTAAAAAAAGGTCTAAAAATACAACTTTTTTCTGTGTAATTTTTGATAAAAGGGTGTAGTGAAGTAAAAATCGTGTAGGATCCTCTTTTTTCCACAACATTTTTTTTTTACTTTAATGATAATAGCACTAAATTGATTTGTTCACGACTTATATTAATATAGGTAATGTAAATTTAATAATTAATTTTACTGCTGTGATATAATAAGAAAAATTCAAATCATCTTTAAATACTTTTTTCTGCTACCATTGGGTAACACTATTCAAAAGAGGGTCAAAAAAATTATGTGCTTCACGAACACTTCACAATAATATGTGATTTAACAAAGGATAGACTAATATTTTTCTTCGTGATACGATTTTTCAGGTACATGATCTCCAACAATCGAAATTACCATATATCTATCAGCTTTCACTTTTTTCTTCAAATAAATAATTTGCTTAACTTCAATTTGAACACCAAGGTAAAATTACGATTTTAAACCAGCGCGGCAATCATCCTGCGTCACGGTTACGAACGACGTGGACCGTAAATGCGCGAGACAGCTGCGCTGCCTAAAATCGATATCTTGACCGCTGGAGCGAGACGCTTCGGTAACACCCCATCCTAAAAACATTTGCCAGCAATGACAGCCGGCTTACAGCGTTGCCGACTTGTATTGACCGTCCTAGAGTTTCTAGAATTGAGATCTAGAATTGAAGAGTGTGTTTTTTGAATAAATTAATTAAAAATGATGATGTTTCTGTAGCAGCTTCGGGAGGGCACTGCCCCGTTGCCCTCTCTGCAGGTGTCGCCACTGATAATTACTGTTGTAGGTATAAAAGTCATAATATGGAAGTAGTGAAATGCGAAGTTGCAAATATTTTAATTTTTTTTTAGGAATGACTTTTCATATCTTTCAATTCCTGGTACATTTGTCCTCTTATTAAGCACATCCGCGGATATACTTGAAACAAGGTGTGTAAAACATGCGGTCGAAATGTGAGGGACTATTTCACTTCCCAAGTTATTCTATGAATATTTTGTCCCCTGGTTATTATTGTAGTCCCGGTTTATCCCAACGGCATGGGGAATCAAAGTTTTAGGAAAAAAATTGAAATCGATTTATCTCTCCTTAGTGATATTTTCTACGTACTTACAGTTGATAAAGCTCCATATTCTGCGTCACAAACTTGATTTTCGGATGCGCCATTTTTAGTAAAAATGGTAAAAACCTCGGAAAATAGAAAAAGAATGAATGTTATCAACTGAGTGCAAAGTTTTTATTTTCCTACAAAGAAACCGTGCATGACAATAAAAAAATGTATCAAATGGATGTTGGAACTCAAAATCAAATTTCATCTGGAAGAAAACCATTTCAGTACAGTAAATTTTGCAGTGAATTTAACACTTGAAATAGGAAAAAGGAACTAAAGGCGCTTATACTTTCAAAATAAAGAAAGCGATAGGAGCAAAAACAAACTTTCAAAAATCAAATATAACATTATTGAAGCTCACACCGTGGATCTCTATAGAACAAAATCATAATACATTTCCAGCCACAAAACAAAATAGGTTGATAATGAGATGATGTCAAACATTAACATAATAGTAGGTAGATAATATTCTTTGCAGAAAAATCATAATAAATAAATTCTATTTCTATTTTAATGATGAACTGACATTATTTCAAAATCACACTTTATTACGTATCTATTATCAAATAACCAAAAAGTCAACTTGGTTAACAAAACCAAGACATTAGACTACTTGGAACTGAATTTTAAAACAAAACCAAATAGTCTCGTTGCTTAACACATAACAGCTTAAATCCCAATAGGTATTCGAGTTCTATATAAAAATAATGACATTATATTAATTTAACCACTTCAATTCTACTTTTGCATAATAAGGTTTTTGAAAAAATTGTCAAAAGTGACAGAAATACAAATATATGGACCCCTGAAAGTAAGTATTTGGAAGAATTGAAGCAAGAACTCATTCAATCTCTAGAAGTCAGTCTTCAAATTCTTTGGTGAATTACTATCACAATAACATATTATTGTCTTTGGGTAAGTACTTAAAACTATAATAATACTACCATCATTTTTCTTTGGAATAAATTGCAGCAATGGTACGTTACATCTAAAAAATTGAGTTGAACTACTAAAAATCCTGATGGATTAAATTGGGATCAAAAACTGTTCATATTTGTAGAAAAAGTTACAACACATTTTAGTCAAATAAAAACGTTATTTGTGTCGACTGTCGAAAGTAGTTCAATTTCTTTTTATTGTATTTTGCACGACTGATTTTATGTTGCTTATCTCTATACAAATCATGACAATATTTTCTTATAACTAAACTTGTACTATACGAAATAAAATCTTGTATGGTATCGTCCAAATGTTGTTTGCATGAGAACCAATCAAAATTGAGATTTTGTTTAACATACAGGGTGTCTCACGGTCTATGGTACGTTAGACGTTTACGGAAAACTAGACATAGGATCGACCTGAAAATTTGGCTGAGCCCATAATCAAGTATGATCTATATTCTAAACATATTTTCAGTTTAGCAGTGTTGCCGCTTGTTTCCAAAAGTCGTAACAACTTTCTTATTTTAAACGGACCACCCTGTATATTATTATTTTTTTGGATTCCTTGACTGATTCTAATCACTTTTGCTTGATATACTCCTATACCTATCGGCAGCGGTTTTTGAGATATAAATTAATTTATAATATTTTTGTCGTAAAACACATCAGTGGATTGAGTTCAATAATTTCATACTTGAAAACGGTGGAGAGTTGAAGTTGCTATGCCGACTAGAGGAAGGTAGGTTTATATGGTTCCAATGGAGAAACCGATCTTTACATATACAGGGTGCTTCAAATTTATTAATCTTTTTCCTATACACAAAAATGATAAAAAAGCTATTTTTTCAAATGGAACCCCCTGTATATTACTTGAAAAATGAAAAGACCAATAAATTTCCTTTCAAATGGTATCCCATGTTTCTATACCTAAACCTTCAGGATCTACAAGAAAAATGCATTTTACTAAAAAATTAATTATTTTGGTATACATGATATGAAACATAATGTAGTTTCTAGGGCAACCTATAGTTGCCAGGTCACACAGCAATAACAATTTATTTTTAGTAGCAAACTGCAACTACATTATGTTTCATATCAATAATACCAATATAATTTATTTTTTAGACAAATGCATTTTTCTTGTAGAACCTGAAGGTTTAGGTATAGGAACATGGGATACCATTTGAAAGAAAATCTATTGGTCTTTTCATTTTTCAAGTAATATACAGGGGGTTCCATTTGAAAAACAAACTTTTTTATCATTTTTGTTTATAGGAAAAAGATTAATAAATTTGAAGCACCCTGTATATTTACAGATCGGTTTCTCCATTGGAACCATAAAAACCCACCTTCCTCTAGTCGGCATAGCAATTTCAACTCTCCACCGTTTTCAAGTACGAAATTATTGAACTCAATCCACTGATGTGTTTTACGACAAAAATATTATAAATTAATTTATATCTCGAAAACCGCTGCCGATAGGTATAGGAGTATATCAAACAAAAGTGATTAAAATCAGTCAAGCAATCCAAAAAAATAATAATATACAGGGTGGTCCATTTAAAATAAGAAAGTTGCCACGACTTTTGGGTAGAAGCGGCAACACTGCAGAACTGAAAATATTTTTAAAATATAGATCATACTCGATTATGTGCTGAACCAAATTTTCAGATCGATCCTATGCCTAGTTTTCCGTAAACGTCTAAGGTACCATAGACCGTGAGACACCCTGTATACCACCATTTTTTTGGCAAGATGTGAGACATTTCCGAAATTTGGTAAAAGAAACATCATAATGTCATAAATAGTTCTAAGTAGAGATGATATATCTTCAGTTACATATGTTAATCTGTTTTTGTTATCAGTATGTTCCCTAAACATTGTGTAGTCTTTTTTACATTCCTCACAGTTCATGTCTCTAGTTTTTTCACAAGAAATCCTGCCACGTATGCTATATATTTGTGTGTCATAATCATCAGTTTTATGAGAGACTTCTGAAGGGAATTCAAGATTCATGAATTCACCGTCAGTGATAATATCAAGATGAGTAAAATCTGTGTTGGTATCTTCTGATAGGAATGATAGTAGATTATCCAATATGGAACTGTCGTCTTTATCACAGTTCCTGCCTTACGTAATTGTGGGCATCAACTAAATTATTGAGAACTGATGTCTTGAATTCACTTATAAACTGATAACAATTTGGATTTGTATTGGCAGCATTCAAACTTCGAATTTGGACAAACAAATTCTCCAGCAGATCTTGGTTCAATGATCTTGTCCCAAGAAGTTTAAAACCCATTTTTTCGCATTCCTCAAACAGCTCCAAAGTAGCTTCAATTGTTGTGATCCAACCAGATTTATTTTAAATTTGTTTTTTTCTAAGAAAACCATCTTTAGATAAAAACTCCCAAGTATTTATTTTGGGCAATAATTTACACCAGAATATTCGGTGGGGTGATTTTCGTGACATACATCTTCTATATGGTTTTCCAAGTTCGGATTTTGGGCTTCTACCATTGAAATTGTCAAAAAGACAACCTATATCATGTACGAATTCAGCAGTTTGCAGTGCTTCTACCGGCAGTTTGTCATCCACTAAGTTTGTGCTAATCATGCTCTCCATTGCTGCAGCCATCGTGTTGCAAAAATGCGAGCTGCTACACATTTCTTCATTTTCAGTTGATTTCTTCGCTGAAGCGTCAAATACGATTCTCTAATTTTTCGTAATCCTTGAAATCTCTTCAGTTTGTCTATCATGAAATATTTTTTTATGTGAGAAAATTTGGCTACTCGACCTTGGCCAAAGCGAATGTTGTACTTGAAAAATGCATTCCTCGTTGATTTTAAAAGATGGGGGGGATCGTAAATGGTAAACATTTTTTGCTCATTCACAAAAAAGAACTGCCCAGGTCTAGCAATTGACTTGCCATTAGATAATTGCCTCAATGCAGCTCGATTGGTAGAGCCTTGGTCACATGTAGTCGCAAGTACTCTCAGGCCTGTGTTTTGCAAGGAGGCTATTATACTTTTTATCAGATAGATAAGGTCATTTGTCCTTACCGTACCCCTGGTAAAATAGTATGCTAACGGCTGCTTCCACTTCTTTCGTAAGCCAGCAAACATGAACACCAAAGCATGGTTAGCATATTCGTTTTTTCTTCCAAGTTCTCCAAAATCTAGGTACATATCCTTCAATTTTATCATGTCCTTTATCGAATACAAGTTGTTCTGCTAAAGCAATTTCATCAAAACTCAGGGAGAAAATTCTATGTTGAGGCAACATTGAATTTACCCTTTTAGGCAATTTTTTAAAATGTTCATTAACACCAGGTTCAAAAGGAACATTTTTCAAAATCGCTTGTAAAGTACTTTTAGATGGTAAAGAAATACATTTTTTTAATAAAATATAGCATTCAGGACCTTTCCTATAATGTGCTAAGGCAAGAACTTTATCTTGAGATGTCCAAGTTGGTCTTTTCGCATTTGAATTTCTCAGAACAGTTCTTAGAAAAGAGACACCAGCAGGATCAAAATTGTCTTTCAATTCCTCAAATATCTTTGATTTAGACAAAATAAAAGCATGTTTAATGTTTTTCTTCGAGAAGAAAATCCTTTTTTAATTTCGAAATTGTACGACTTTGAGATCTGTCACGATCATAGAGTTTTCTTTTTCTTCGTGTTAAATGGGCAATTCTAGTTTCATTAATGGATGATAAAACTGATTTGTGTATATTTTTTCTATGAAATGGAAAGACCTCAGACTGTAGCCTTTTGAAATCTTCAAGATCTAATTTATGGTTGAGTTGATGTGTCGATGTTTCCTGTTCTCTTATAAGAGTGTCCTTTCGTAAAATAGATGTTCCCAAACCAAGATCATTTATGTTTGATTTACTGGAATTTTCTGAAGAAGCAAGGAAAGGTTCCAACCTTATATCACTGATGATATTTATATATATTATATGTATATTATTTGCATAAATAACATTAAACCGACGTGTGGAATGTGCAGGAGGTGAGCATAACCCTATTATTATTGTTGTCCTCGGCTTATTTCAAGGTATAAGTATGAGATTCATGATTTTTCTTTAGACATAATATAAATCTGAGTTCATTTTTTTTCATCATCAGAGATTGATTCATCTTGATTATTTTCCCCTGACACTATCTATTGTTGAAAGCTTCAAAAACGTACCTATTTCGAACTTCATCAAAATCTAATTCTAACCTTGAAATAAGTTCATGTATTTCCGAGTGTATTTCAATATGGTTTAATCCTCAGATTCTAAATAGTGTAGTCTTAGGATTAATCCTAATCAATTCATACAACATACAGTGTCACCGTTCAAGTAAGGCATGTTATTTTGTTTATTATTCAGTGTATACAAATTTCATGTTTATGGATGATTTTCTCAAAAGTAGTGCGCAAATCAAGAACTTTTATAAAAAGTTGGGTTAGTTCTCAAAATAAAAAAAAAAAAACGTTAATTTTTTAGTTCACCGACTATTGCAATTTTCATTTTCTTTTTGCATTACCTTAATTTAGACTCTTCTAGAAGGTGTTCGCAACCATTGAAATGTTGCGCAAATGTGTGATTATGTGACAATCTTACGAGGCTGGGAGCGATTAGGGGTGCTGGGTGTGTAGAGAAAAGCGCAAAAATCGTAAAGAATACTCAAATTTTTGATTAACTCATTGTGAACTACTATCTCAAACTAGCCTTACCTAACCCAAACTCACATTTCACTGTCTTTTTTGAGTAACAATTGCTTATACGGTTTTCTGCTTTTTTTTATGTTTTTAAAATCTTCTTATATAGTCACATCCTAGTTTCTTCAAGGATTGCAAATTTACTGGCAGAGGAAAGAAATTATTTCATTTGATTTTTATTATAAAAAAACGTATTACGTGGCATCCAAGAATGCCAGAAAAACGAACCCAAACTAACCAAAACTAAACCAAGCTAGCCCAATCTAACCTAAAAAAAATCTTTCCACCCGTGTCTCCACCCGTAAATTTGCAATCCTTAAAGACACTAGAGTGTGCTTGTTGTTTCAATAAAATAAAATTAAGGCACAACGGTTTCTACACAATTGGTAAAAACTGGAATGAATATTTCAATATTTGAGGGCAAGGAAAAAATGTAAAAAAAAATAATTGTTTCTTAATGTTTATAAACATTTGCGCAGCATGCGATGATATAAATCTCATTGTGGATGTTCTTGAGAATCAGTAAGTAGTTATTTTAATCCTGTATTTGAATATCGGGAAACTGAAAAATGATCAAAAAAACAATTGAAGAATATCCTTGATTTTCATCACGTTTTCTTAAGGTTTTAATTTATTGCCTCATTCAAATGTAATAAAATCTAAATTAAACATTCTCAATTTGATACTCTTATTCGCTGAACATATTATTTCCATGTTTTTGAATATTTCAAAGCCAATAAATAGGTAATTTAGGATAATAGGTATGTTCGTAGAACAATCACAAATCGATCAGCGCTTCATGGATTGGTCAAAATAATCAGAAATAGTTTGCAAACTGAATGCTGATTGGCTTTGACTGGTTGGTGATTGTTCTACGAACAGACCTTTTATTATATCTATTCAAAGAAAATCTACTATGCATTATTTTCGACGTTGTAGAGCACAAGTTTACAAATGAAGTATGTTCAGAATGTGTCTATCTATCTATACCGCAACAAGTTTGGCTAACCCTCTGCAAAACACCGTATATTGACATACCTACTATTAAGAGCGCCCTTAGTTTTGAAAAAAAATTAACTTAGTTATCTACCTCGATTACCACTGATGCAGAAAAAATCCCATATGGTGCGACCTTCAAGGGTGACACCAATGTCAATATTGTATTTATGGATTTGTGATATAATATACTTGTACTATTTCAGAAACCACTTGAGAAAGTGTCTGATTGTATACAAGAAAATATCTGGACACTTATGGATCTCATTGAATCAAGTTTCTGAATTTACTGCAGAAAGGACTAGAGATAGATGTCTTGCTAGGAACCAAGGTAGGTTCAGTTGATTCTTTTTTTACGACTTATAACATTACCTAAGTATTGGTTGACGTATCGTATACCTGTAAGAAAACACTCAAAATAATTCACAAAACAATCTATTCTCCACGAATCAACAAACGTGACATTCAATACGGAGGACAGTAAGCAAGTGCCTTCTAAAATGCTAAAAATCCCTTTTCCCCTCACATTGAAAATATATCCGTTGTTGGTTCCCACGCCATAAATCTAACTCCAAACCTCTGATAACTATTCCATTAGCCTAAGTACTTAAGGTATTCCAATTATATTACATCTTAAATTTGACAAACAAACAGAAAAGTGCTTATGCCATAAATCCTTTGAGCACCCAAACAATATCTACAATAAATCCTTTTTGAATACACTCTAATAATGGACATTGATTAACAACTGGTCGGTGTGCCTGGGCTTCTGGGATTGATTATGAATTCGCAGAATTTCTTACACGGCCAACCAGACACATAATTCGCTCTCGAATTATCAATGTCGCCATATATCTGAAAAAATGATAAAACAGCGGCAGATTTGGTTTTGTTTTGTTCTTATAGATTATAGGTGTGAGCCGATTGTGAACGATCTGGATGTGGAACATAAATATATCATCATAGTACATCATCGTAGAAAATAAATATATCATCGTAGAACATAAATATATCATCGTAGAACATAAATATATCATCGTAGAACTTGAATATGTCATCGTAGCACATAAATATATCATCGTAGAACAAAAATAATATATCATCGTAAAATTCAGTTATTTCTCTCTGACTTTTATGCAAACAAAAAAAAAATGTTTTATAAAACCATAATCGTCGGTCACAATTAGCTCACATTTCAACACAAAAAAAAAACATTTATTTACCTATTACAATTCTATGGAATCAGAGAATTCCCCAGGCCATATACGGAGCATATCTTTGGCAACAATACTTTTGCGATTCGTTGACAAGTTTTTGAGCTCGAATCGTTCGTTGTCCAATACTTTAACGATCTCAAAGGGACCTTCATACTTCTGGTCCAACTTAGCTAAGTGACTATTACCCGATGGATGGAATACTAGGTCTCCAATATTCATAATTTTGTTGGACCTGCGCGTCTTATCGAACAAAGCCTTAGCATCGTCAGCACATTTCCTTATTCGTTCGTATGCCAGTTTTCGATTTTGTTCTAAACTTTTGGAGATATCAATGTTCGGTGTAGATTCGGTCAGTCTTTTAATGTCGGGCACACTACCTTCGAAGCCCGTCAATAAGTAAATGGGCGTAAACCCCGTAGTTTCTTGAATTGTCGTGTTAAGCGTTGTTTGTATTTTTATTATTGATAATGGCCACTCTGCTTTGTCGCTGATTTCAGTGCGTAGCATATTTAAAACCGTTTTAACATATCTTTCTACCTGACCATGACCACGAGGAGCACCTCTAGCAATCAAATGTTGATTAATGCCCAGTTCAGTTAACATTTGTTTGACAGACTTATCGGTGAAGTTGGTGCCTCGATCGCAAATAAATGTCTTTGTTATGCCGAATAAACTCAAGTGCGTCTTAAGAGCTTCGCATGTTTCGGGTCCTGAAAGAGTTTTCAAAGGTACCAGTAGCAAAAATTTCGTAAATGCATCTATTATTAGTAATAAATGTTTATAACCCTCGACGGATGCTGGGAACGGACCTACGCAATCTGCATGAACTACCTACCTGAAAAGGGATCGGTTTTTTATCAATGGGGTGTATTTGACCCTGTTTAGGACCAGTGTGGTCTTTTCCGACGATACACTTCAAACAATGGTCGCAATACTTTTTAATAAATTTTGCCATTTTCGGAAACCAGAAATAATGATTGATCTTGGCTAACAACTTGTCTGGACCCACGTGACATTGTTCATCATGGAACAATCTTAATAACCCTAAACGACTGCCTTTAGGTATAAAAGACCTATAAATAGGTGGATTTTGACCAGGATTTATTTTTCTGAAAAGTATGTCATTTTGACAGAAATATTGTGTAGTTAATTGGCCCTCTTGAAGTTTTTGTTTTATGTCAGTTGTTTCACGGTCATGCCTTTGAGCCTTTTTTAACCAATTGTTTATTGAAATGACATTGACATTTACATCACTACTTGCGATGGTCTCAGGGATAGTGGCTTCATTAGACATAGGATTTCTACTGAAATAATCAGCATGTTGTAAATATTTACCTTTTCTATAGTCAATTTCAAAATCAAATGACTGCAAATGAAGCCACCACCTGGCAACCCTGGGAATAAGTTCTTTGTTATGTTGAGACAGCTTCAAGGAATTACAATCGGTGATCACTTTGAGTTGCACACCTAACAGGTAAACACGAAAATGCTTTATAGCAAAAAAAACAGCTAAAGTTTCTAACTCATAGGAGTGATATTTGGACTCTACAGCTGACGTGCGCTTTGAGAAATATGCGACCACCCTTAATTGATTTTCATGACGCTGAAAGAGGATAGCACCATATCCCAGACTACTAGCATCGGTATGCAATTCCGTTGGTAACTTGTGGTCAAAGAAAGTTAATAAAGGTCGTTGACTTAAAAATGCACAAAAATAGCTTTTTGCAATTTTTTGATCGTCGCCCCAAACAAATTTTTCGTTATTTTTCGTCAATTTTGTAATGCAAGCTGTCCTTGACGATAGTTCTGGTATAAATTTTCGAAAATAATTCACAAGGCCCATAAATTGCCGCACTTGTTTAACATTTTGCGGGTCGGATGCCTTTAGTAAAGCTTCAACTTTGTTTTTACCAGGACGCACGCCCTGCTCAGAAATTTCTTGACCCAAGTACTCGATTTGCGTCTAAAAAAAATGACACTTTTTAAGGTTTAGAGAAAATCCGGCGATAGACAAGGCGTTCAATCCTCTTTCTAATTTTTCGAGCCCCTCGGAAATAGACTTAGAAGGCATCAGAATGTCGTCGAGATAAATAAGCGCGTCATGGTCTTTCAAATCACCTAAAGCTTTACATATGGCTCGTTGAAATACCGCGGGGGCGGTTGCCAATCCAAAAGGCATTCGCAGGTATTCGTAATGGCCATCTGGAGTAACGAACGCCGTCTTTTCGATAGAATTTTGAGCAATAGGGATTTGATGGAAACCCGACGCCATATCTAAAGTTGTGAAGAATTTATTGCCCTTTAAATTGTCAATTTGGTCTTGAATCAGCGGTAGAGGGTATCTTTCTTTAACTGTAATTTTGTTGAGGGCTCTAAAATCGCAACACATACGCGCCGTGCCGTCCTTTTTATGAACTAAAACAATGGGACTTGCATAGGGCGAACTACTTTCTCTAATAATATTGTTTTTAAGCAGATCTTTGATTATTAATTTTACTTTCTCCCGTTCACATAGTGCCATTCTATATGGATGAAAATGTATTGTTTTATCTTCTTTAAGTTTTATGTTTAATTCGGCGGTTGTTATTGGTGAAACAGAATTTCCTGTGGTGATGTTTTCATTAAATTTACAAAGAAGGGTCAACAAGCTATTTAAGTCGTCATCTATTAAAGGGGTATTAACAGTTTTTGAAGAAATTGTTACACGGTTAATTATTTGCTCAATTTGACTTGAGTTTTCCTTCGAAATTATCCGACTTCCGGTATGGTCACTACGAATTTCAATACCTTTGTGATCAAAAAGATCACGCCCAATTATAGCATCAGGATTCATAACAGTATCAATAACTATACAAAAGCAAATATCGAACGCAGTACCATTATTTTCAATTCTTAAATTTGCTTTACTATTTACAAAAACATTATTATTTCCAATTCCCTTCAATGTAATAAGCGCAGGCTCAAAGTGACACTCGAGTCTTTTAGCGACCTTTTCAGACAATAAACTGCATTCCGCCCCAGTATCTATTAAACAATTTACTTTGATCCCTTGAATAACAAAATTCGTGCAAAAATCTCGATCCAACTGAACTGAAAAATAGTTAACCTGTGACGAAGACGATGGTCGGTCGCGTTTTTTAAGAAAACAGTCAGAAGCATAGTGGCCACGTTTTTTGCAAAAAACACAAATAACTTGGGCTTTATTATATTGCTGTGGAACACGATCTAATCCAGCATAAAAAGAGTTATTAAACTTGCGTCTTTTTGGGCAATCTCTGCTCAAATGACCCCTTTCATTACAAGAGTAGCACAAAACGGATTTATTACCCCGTAAGTCCGTCATATCTTTCGAAATGTAGGTATGACCTCTCTTTAAATTGATATCTTCTGATTTTTTACTTGAACCAAACATATTATAATTGCCCAAAAGTGAAAGAAGTTGACTGACCGACTCTACATTGCTGTTGAATGCCGCAGTTTTGACGTGAATGTCAGTGATATCTCCAATCACGATTTCCAAAATTTGACCAATAGATAAATCAAAATTTAACGAATTCAGTAGAAATAGTTTTTTCCTGGCATACTCACAATAAGACTTCGCCTCTCTGCTGGTATATTGACTAGCTTTGCGAAGTTTTTCGTTCAAATTTCGTTTGGCAGGATACAGGCTGGACAACTCTCTGCGAAACTCCTCCCAAGACTTCTCCAACGGCTTCCACATCGCAAACCATTCTTTAGCTTCCCCAGCAAGGGCGGCGGCGCTTCTCACTAGTAATTCGTGGCTTGACCAACTGAAAGTCTCCCCCAACTTTTCCAATTCATCGCACCACTTAGCTGCACCGTCATCATCGCGATTTGGTTCAAAAGTCGGCACATCAAAATTTGTTGGTACCGCCGATCGCACTCTAGTTGCGTCTTTCAAGTCTTGGATAGATTCGGTCAAAATTTTCGCGAATTCCTCCATCATGGCACAACTTGTAATCACCAATATCACGATAGTCGTATAGGTCGTTCAATCGCACACTAGCAAAAATATGTCCAACGGCAACTTGTCTTGGCACTTGGAAATACACGGTACTTCCAACTCACGTAACCTCACACCTGTGGTACTTCTAGCGAGACTATCCCACTTCTGATGTAAGAAAACACTCAAAATAAATCACAAAACAATCTATTCTCCACGAATCAACAAACGTGACATTCAATACGGAGGACAGTAAGCAAGTGCCTTCTAAAATGCTAAAAATCCCTTTTCCCCTCACATTGAAAATATATCCGTTGTTGGTTCCCACGCCATAAATCTAACTCCAAACCTCTGATAACTATTCCATTAGCCTAAGTACTTAAGGTATTCCAATTATATTACATCTTAAATTTGACAAACAAACAGAAAAGTGCTTATGCCATAAATCCTTTGAGCACCCAAACAATATCTACAAGAAATCCTTTTTGAATACACTCTAATAATGGACATTGATTAACAACTGGTCGGTGTGCCTGGGCTTCTGGGATTGATTATGAATTCGCAGAATTTCTTACATACCCATCCTGCTTTCCTTATTTTCAGAGTAACTTCAACACATGAACTGCTTCATAAAGAATTTGACGGCAACTTATTGGCTGCTTAATATTACTAAACTTGTGGACTGTGGAGAAATGTTGCCATGTATTTGGTAAAGATTAATCGTCATTTTAGATGGGTGTGTACCTTGATAAACCAGTTATTTAAAGAATCAGATTGGGTTGACATGTTTATGTATTTTTTACCTACTTGTTATGTATATTACTGCCGACATGCATAGACAATCGATAAATATATGTGTATGTGTGACAAGGTTCAACAATGTCCAAGCCAAAGAAAGAAAAACTGACATATTATCGTTGTTGTGCTCAAAATTGTCATGATGCTTATTACACAATAATATTGTTGATATGGAATACAAAAATTAAAGTTTTTTTCGAAAAAGACTTCAACAGGAGAATCAAATGGTTTGTGATAATGAATTTGTGACAGAAAGTAGATTATACTTGTGTGAAAACCATTTTGAGAATAAATATTTTTGTGACTCAACAAACAGAAGATTAACTGAATTCGCTATATCATTCAATAAGAAATCATCTCACTCATCTAACATGAGAGGCTCTTGAAATCCGTAATTAAAAATCCAGGACCGTATTTAAAAAGACAAAGTTGATGATGGCTGCTCATAGACGAAACGTCGGTTCTTCAATTTAATAGCGCTATCTTGTAAAGGGCAAAAAGTGGCAATGAAGAAGTTCCATTCATTTCAAAATATCTCTTCAAATGTGGTCAGAAAAAAATGAAATCAATTTTGAAAAATTTCGTTTTTTTTTTGGATAATTTCGGACTTAGTCGGGATTTCTTGGCTTTTAAAACGGCATTTTGTTAAGCATCAAAATACGCAACTTTGCCTCCATTCAACCGACCTTGTATCTCTCACGGTTTTCAAGATCCCCATGATAAACATCCTTATCTTGGACACACTGTATATCTCAAAACTGAGTAGAATAAATGAGTTCGACTGAAAAAACAAAAAAGTTTATAAATAACATGTACTTTAGCATGCGCGTAATTTCAAAGTCCCTGCTATCGATTAATATTTTCGATGCGTCGCGACGCTTTACTCTTGGTAGGCGTCGAATTTTTTTAACTGTGAAAAATAACTACTCGACCCCGTACATTGACTACTTTTTACAAAAATCAAATATTCCTATACGTTTCCAAGATTATCACGCAAAAATTTAAGCGCAAGCTTAGCTCAAGCACTCTCAGTCCTGCAACTATCAAACCTCTCAATTGGAAGCCACGTTGGCTAAGCTTACCCGGAACTCAGAGTTCTGGAGCTTTTTGGGGGGGGTTTATTTAAAATGGGCGCCAGAGATTCGTGCAGGTGAATCCCAACCTTCGAGGTCTTCTCGATTCCAATTGAGTTTATTTAACAATTAACGAAAGAAAGTACGTAGCTGCCTTACTTACCGCCGACAAAACCAGGGATCAGAACTGCCAACTCTCAAATCAAACTAGTTAATCAATTCCCAAGACACTTATATTAAAATCCAAAAATCCAATATTATCCTTTACAGAAATAGGTACCGTGCCTACTTGCAAAGTACTCAAAATATACGTCCGTATCGTATGTACAAGAAATCGGTAAATAATAAACTTGTATTTTCCAAAACTCAGTTCAACTTTATGTGCAATTTATGCAATGAATCGGCATCAAGAAAAAGGTTCAGTACAAATCCGATCATTAATAATTAAAAACGCTATAACCTTAATAACGTTATTCTGTCAAATTTTTATAATCCAACAAGCGAGCAGTTGAACCGATTAACTGATAAAAAGATCACTCACAAACTGAGTTGCCGCTATGTGACGTCACAACGCTTCACAAAAGTATCTATAAATACGTAAATCCCGAATATTTCCAATTTCAATAATAACTTCAAACGAAGAAAGAAAATAAAACAATATAACGATACGGCTCACCGCGACAGCTTGCTAGGTTCTCAAGTCCAACAAAACCAAGGAAAAACCCCAAAACAGTCCGTGTAGGCTGTACTGTACCAGTTCCCCAAGCAGATGAACGATCTATATGGAAAACCTGTTTTAGCATTGCATAGTCATAGTTGAACTGCACTTTTCACCCAAATACAATAAAACCCAATAAAATAATCCCCAGAGTTGAATAAATTCACAGCTTATTATCAATAACCCATAATATGTCTATTTTCCACAATTGACGATTAACTGACTTATTTATGAGTTAAATTTCAGCCCAACCTGAACCCAGTTCGACCCGACTTGAGTCGAATTCAGAACAAATAAATTAAATAAATAACTATATTTTGCTCGAGTCACGAAAAGTAATTAGTTTGATCATGATTGATATTTACCCCAATTAAGACTTGAGAAATAATCGACAATCAACCCCATAGTTCACTCAAAACGTTCATTAAACGTGCAATTTTAATATAAAAAAACGGATGTCAATTCAACAAAAACGACATACCTTGACCGGTTTTTTATTCAAGCTTCACTCAACAACTCCTCAAGGATTGGTAATTAATCCCATGCTCAGGTTCGGCAATTAAGCAATTAGGGTGGAGTGGATCAATCACGGTCACGGTCGTGGTAGGGAAGAAAACACCCTTAACGTGGTACCTACATCAGTGGGAGGTTGTCATCATCTTAGGCCTGAATGCGTACAAACGTTGAAGAAAAAAATGCTCAACTCAATGAAAGGAAAATGAGTTACCTGAATGGACTATCTTGGGGTTACTTATTTTCTACCCCCTGGATCTAGCACATGGAGATGCGAATGTCTTCCAACCGTTCGCTACCAAGGTCGAGTTCGAAAAGAAAGATACGTTTAATGAAAAACTGACATCAGACATCAGCGACGTACAAGACTTTTAACCAGTGCGCTGTTGCCAGTAAATCAAACGACTACAGGGGAGATCGAAAAAGTAACATACCACATTAATGTTGATTAATAGTAATGGGACAAGCAGTGATAACGCTTTTGGCCCGTGATAACTCCCCCTCTCCTTAGACAGGAGAAAAACTAGGATAGATTTTCGACGATAGGCCGAGACAAGATTAAAACGAGACAAGAAAACCTTAAAGATGACCAATTCGGACTCAAGCAAAACAGAAAACAATAACCAAAGAAAAAAAAGTGAAAAGACGCCCCTACTGTCGGAGGACAACACGACAACAAACCCTACTGATCCAGACCTATCAGATTCGGAAAATCACATGAATCAGCTCTTGCAGTTTGAAATTCCGTAGATGTTTTGTGGAATTCCTAACCGGCATTGCGTAACCTCAATGGGACTGAGGATACCTCGTGTACCGGTCTTACAAGAGTTGACCACGCGCATTCACCAAAGTCCGACCAATCCAAACCAGCATGGAGTGAGTAGACTGAGGGAGTCTAGTATAGGACAGAAGACTATACCAACTCTCACCTCTTTAACCCCTTAGACCCACCAAACTACAGGGAATGAGTTTGACCGAACTCATTACGCGGGTTGTACTATAGCGTACTACGCTGATGAGTGCTCTCTACGGAAACACCAGGTGGCCTCAAAAATGACGGGTTATAAAAGCTCCACATGGATTTAACAAAATTAATTCAAACAAAGAGAACCACCGCAAGAAAACCAGCGCTGACGGCCTCTGGAATCCAGCACTTAGAGGGCTTCTACCTCATCCAGAACCCGGAGTAAGGGTATTCTGCACAACCCCCCAAACAGGGTCTATAGCCTCGTAAAAGAGGGAAGACAAAAACGGAATAACGAAGAAAAATAACCGGATACGGGGCTGAGATGAAACGCAGTAGCTATGCCTCGTGGAGTCCATGTCGTGGAGGAGCTTCAAACGGTTCAATACCCCCAACCCACACCACTAGGAGTACCACCCCAGCAATAGCCTCCCAACGCCCATCCTCCCGTTTCCGGTGAGCGAAAATGGTTCAAAAAGTACCAAACGTCAAAATCAGGACATAACCACGTAGGTTAAAAGTCAAAAATCGATAATTATCCATCAAGGTAAAGTCACAATCGGTAAAAGAGAGATAGGGAAATCCAACAAAAAAAATAATTAAGAAAAACAAAAGTCAAAATACTCAGGGCTATACAGGCTATTACAAGTTTTGTTAGGTCACCAACGGAATGAAGTGCGCTCCAAGCTTGATACAAACAATGAAATGCCTCATCAAGTCACTGTAATCCAATGGGCGCTGATCCAATGCCTAACACCAACTACCTTCCATAAGAGTAATTTTGACCTATAGAACAATGAAAAGTGAAAGTGAATAAAGATAAACTGACCTCAGACAGTCAGACAATCCAAACCGAAAATCACAAAATCAAGGTATCACAAAATTACACGGTAAGCCAAAAACTGTTGAACTGTCTGAAAATCACAACAGGGAAAGAGAAAGTTACTGAGAATTGAAGAAAAGGTTACTAAAAATTAAAAAAAAAGTCACTGAAAATGTTGAAGGTGACTGAAGGTCCAACCACGAAGAAGAACTGAAGGTTTCAACCCCGTTACCCACTTTGTGGACTTTTACCACAGCCAGGTGTCTGCACAGAACTATTCCAACAGGACTCAAAAACAGGGTTAGTTACGCAACAACCTGATGACGTGAATGTATCGAATAAAGTATAGACTTGCATTAAACAGACTGAAAGTCTAGAATCGGCAATCACCAAACAACAGCAAGGTTTCAGTTAAAATCCCAATAAATGGCGAGATTTCAGCATTCATCAAACCAGTCAACACAATCCAAAATAATGCTGAAACTCAACGAGGTGCTACAATCCAAAATCCTTCAAAAAGGAAAAACGCACATCGGCAAAACGATCGCAGACCTCCCAAAACCAATACCATCGGCAATGTCACCGAATCCAAACCAATTGACGATGTGTGGCTATACCTGGCCATGAGTCATCACCAGACAACAGTCTCAGTTTTAAAATCCATACAAAAATGGCAAGAATCCAGTACCAAACTACCAAAAGCAAGCACAGAACCACTGAACTCTCAAATGAAGTAAATATAAACTGAAAAACCTCATAAGAGAAAATACACATTATTCAGGCTATAAACTTCCCAAGACTGAACAAATGACAAACGCAGCCAAGCAAGCCAAAAAAAAACTTTATAGAATCAGGGTCCATAAAATACATGTCAAAAAAAAAAACGTTACCGCAACCTCACATGCGCATCCACCATAAGGTGCGGAATCCATATACGCACACGAAATTCCTGCAGAAAAGGGATGATTAGGACAAACTACTTGAAGTGTATTATCAAGTTCAGAGTGGTTGGACTTGATATAAATAGTCCCGAGGAACAGGAGGTGAAATCCAGATTCAAGGGAGTGCCACAAGATTCATAGGGTGCCGAATCCACTGATGTTCACGAAGTTTTTGTTAAAACGGGACGATTATGACAAACTATCAGGCGCACAATACCGCCCTGCCGGAACGCATCATAATATACCGTGATGGAGTTGGCAAGGTATGTATGCTGTCCATTTGCTAATTTACTCCCGATTGCAGGTGAGGAAACCACCGCAAGTACAGACGGGGTGTATACTTCAGTGCCCAACCAAGACCAGCAAGTAAACACAGTACTAGTTCACGATATGGTCCGGGCGAGAAGAAAAAAAAACAAAAGGGTGTATACCACAAATGAGCGTACCGGGATAAAAAAAGTACTTAAAACAAAGAGTGAACACTTGGAAAACATCCAATGTACAAAAGAGGCACTAGCCCTGAAAATGGATGGCAGGGTTCTGAAATTTTCTCAACATGACATTGTACAGTAATGGATTGAAAACTTTTAACACTTAACTAGACCAACTAAAAAAAATCAGGAAAAATGGAATTCGACAACCCTGAAAATGGATGGCATATTTCAACATGACATTGTACAAGACACCTGTGTCGGTCCTTCAGGAAATTGCTGTGTGTTATTCAGTTATCCTGATTCAGTTTCAGTCAGAAGTAGAAGTAGAAGAAGTTAGAATAACTGAGGTGGGTTAAGTCACGGAAGACACTCATATTCATAAAAAGCTAGTGGCAATAGGAATCAGAAGTGAATCTGGGTGTCCAGGATATATTTTGACGGACGGCCACCCGAAGAGTGAACACTTGGAGGACTTGTACCTCCGGCAGCTTTCCGCCACGGGCCTATTCCTCCGCCTGGCACCGTAAGGCTCATCAACCAAACGAGCGTACCGTGATAAAATGGTACTCACAACAAAGAGTGAACACTTGGAGGACTTGTACCTCCGGCAGTTTTCCGCCACGGGCCTATTCCTCCGCCTGGCACCGTAAGGCTCCTCAACCAAACGAGCGTACCGTGATAAAATGGTACTCACAACAAAGAGTGAACACTTGGAGGACTTGTACCTCCGGCAGTTTTCCGCCACGGGCCTATTCCTCCGCCTGGCACCGTAAGGCTCATCAACCAAACGTTAGATCCAGGGTAGGAAAACAATTTCCAGGTCACAAACATACAAAGAGGTCAACAAATACAAAAACATCTCACGGCTCTCACTCAGCAAATGACAGTCACTCAACATACACTCCCATCTCGCTTTTCCCGTCGATTTGATTCAGAGGCAGGCAGTCGTCTGACCTGTACATAACTCTATCACAATAAGTTCAGCGGTACTCCTCAGCTAGTCTGACCTGTACATAACTCTATTACAATAAGTTCAGCGGTACTCCTCAGACAGTCTGACCTGTACATAACTCTATTACAATAAGTTCAGCGGTACTCCTCAGCTAGTCTGACCTGTACATAACTCTATTACAATAAGTTCAGCGGTACTCCCCAGACATCTACCCGTCTCCTGCACAAAATAGAAGAGTTGGCTAAGAGAAGAACTGGGTGAAACTTATCCAGATTTCCAGTTACAAGAATAGAGGGAAATATCCAAACATGATACACCATATGACTGATGAACGATCACATCACATGAAACTTGACAAAATCTCAAATACAAAATATATCAAACATTCCAAGCCGCAAAATAGGTTATATCCATCAATCACAAATTCAAGGTCACAAATATATAACGAGGTCAACGAATATAAAATATATCAAATATTTCCGGCCGCAAAATAGGTTACATCAATCACAAACACAGTCCGCACACAAGTATGATTTAAAAGCGGCAGATCCGATCAAACGGTCAAAGTCGTCGGCAAGCAGCACCCTTGTACTTGAAACTAGCTGATGGCCTTACAAAATTCCCTCTCTCCCTAGAGAAAAAAAAACTTTCGAAGAGGCTAACTAAATCGCGTCAAAATCTAAAAATCCCAAGAAAAGAATAAAGGTCCCAGTAAAAAAACTATTTCGTTAGGCTCCAAAATTTAACTTATTATTTGTTTAAATATTATAACCACGTTGGGCGCCAAAATTTATCACGCAAAAATTTAAGCGCAAGCTTAGCTCATGCACTCTCAGTCCTGCAACTATCAAACCTCTCAATTGGAAGCCACGTTGGCTAAGCTTACCCGGAACTCAGAGTTCTGGAGCTTTTTGGGGGGGGTTTATTTAAAATGGGCGCCAGAGATTCGTGCAGGTGAATCCCAACCTTCAAGGTCTTCTCGATTCCAATTGAGTTTATTTAACAATTAACTAAAGAAAGTACGCAGCTGCCTTACTTACCGCCGACAAAACCAGGGATCAGAACTACCAACTCTCAAATCAAACTAGTTAATCAATTCCCAAGACACTTATATTAAAATCCAAAAATCCAATATTATCCTTTACAGAAATAGGTACCGTGCCTACTTGCAAAGTACTCAAAATATACGTCCGTATCGTATGTACAAGAAATCGGTAAATAATAAACTTGTATTTTCCAAAACTCAGTTCAACTTTATGTGCAATTTATGCAATGAATCGGCATCAAGAAAAAGGTTCAGTACAAATCCGATCATTAATAATTAAAAACGCTATAACCTTAATAACGTTATTCTGTCAAATTTTTATAATCCAACAAGCGAGCAGTTGAACCGATTAACTTATAAAAAGATCACTCACAAACTGAGTTGCCGCTATGTGACGTCACAACGCTTCACAAAAGTATCTATAAATACGTAAATCCCGAATATTTCCAATTTCAATAATAACTTCAAACGAAGAAAGAAAATAAAACAATATAACGATACGGCTCACCGCGACAGCTTGCTAGGTTCTCAAGTCCAACAAAACCAAGGAAAAACCCCAAAACAGTCCGTGTAGGCTGTACGCTGTACTGTACCAGTTCCCCAAGCAGATGAACGATCTATATGGAAAACCTGTTTTAGCATTGCATAGTCATAGTTGAACTGCACTTTTCACCCAAATACAATAAAACCCAATAAAATAATCCCCAGAGTTGAATAAATTCACAGCTTATTATCAATAACCCATAATATGTCTATTTTCCACAATTGACGATTAACTGACTTATTTATCAGTTAAATTTCAGCCCAACCTGAACCCAGTTCGACCCGACTTGAGTCGAATTCAGAACAAATAAATTAAATAAATAACTATATTTTGCTCGAGTCACGAAAAGTAATTAGTTTGATCATGATTGATATTTACCCCAATTAAGACTTGAGAAATAATCGACAATCAACCCCATAGTTCACTCAAAACGTTCATTAAACGTGCAATTTTAATATAAAAAAACGGATGTCAATTCAACAAAAACGACATACCTTGACCGGTTTTTTATTCAAGCTTCACTCAACAACTCCTCAAGGATTGGTAATTAATCCCATGCTCAGGTTCGGCAATTAAGCAATTAGGGTGGAGTGGATCAATCACGGTCACGGTCGTGGTAGGGAAGAAAACACCCTTAACGTGGTACCTACATCAGTGGGAGGTTGTCATCATCTTAGGCCTGAATGCGTACAAACGTTGAAGAAAAAAATGCTCAACTCAATGAAAGGAAAATGAGTTACCTGAATGGAGTATCTTGGGGTTACTTATTTTCTACCCCCTGGATCTAGCACATGGAGATGCGAATGTCTTCCAACCGTTCGCTACCAAGGTCGAGTTCGAAAAGAAAGATACGTTTAATGAAAAACTGACATCAGACATCAGCGACGTACAAGACTTTTAACCAGTGCGCTGTTGCCAGTAAATCAAACGACTACAGGGGAGATCAAAAAAGTAACATACCACATTAATGTTGATTAATAGTAATGGGACAAGCAGTGATAACGCTTTTGGCCCGTGATAAGATATTGACGTGCGGAGTTTTAAGTGAAAAGCCCTGTATAGGGTGTTCCATTTAAAAAAATGCAAGTTGTGTCTGCCACACTTTTCTCGTGCACCCGGTATACGAAAAAATATTTTTTTCTGGCGGTTCATGTTAATACCTACCAACTTTGTATTAAAAGTCCCATCTATCTTGCATAATAAGCGAGTTAGTCTGCAGGCAAAATATACGGAAACACCCTGTACATTTCTAACCAATTTTTTTTTTGTCACCCAGATAGACAATTACCTGATTCGATCTTTGATGCTGAATTGCTAAAATTGTCTACATTTGAAGACTGCTTGGATTATTGGCAAATTCTTTAAACTGAAGATATGTAGAGTTGTTAAATTATATCGTAGAAATAAACGAAATATATCTTATGGGTCTTCAAATTGGAATTAACAAAATTCCAATAGGGAAAGGAAGATCGTCAAAAACAGAGTACTTCAAGCAGGTGTCCAGCACAGCTGTAGTCCAACAGCTGAGAATATCAGTATCAGAAAAGTCCTTTCAAAATTAGATTTGGATATATTGGTACTGGATTGTTTCTTGAAGTGTTCCGATGTGTACACAATTTAGATTATTGACTTTTTTTTAATCATATTGAGGGTGAGCTATTTACATCAGCGTTAGATTGACTCTTGAAGTGTTCAGACGTGTTCTGCTATTCTTCTTGGTGACAATTTTAGAGTATCGTTATTCCAGATGATGCAACGTAATAGTGGGGTTGAGGACATTAAATGAAACTCCTTAGATTTTCAAATTGCCGACGTTTCGACTTCTAATTCGAGTCTTTATCAAGGCTACAAAAGAAATGCACATACAATGTCTGATATGACAATAAAAAAAAAACACGAAAACAAAACAAACTATCTATATAACTAACTATATAAACAAACTATCAAAGTACATGAAAAAAGAAAAGAAAAAAAACAACAACAAAACAAGCGAAAAGGGATTCATACCTTTTTGGTCAATTGAAGAAGTTCCATGTCATACATAAAACAATGATTAACATTATAACAGCACACGGCATTAAAAGATGAAGATGAAATATATAATATGTCACACACAGATTAAAAAGTTGAAGTATATGTGGACAGAACAACAGAAAATGTACAAATGCTGGTCCGATTGGGTTTCAAGACGACCATAATCATTCTACTATCTCTAATGTTTATTTTTATACAGATAAAGCAAATTACTATACTGAGTGTTCAATCCCTGTACATCGGTTCTATTATTAATAGTTTTATTTATTGATATGTGGATCATTTCACTGATATTACGCTTGTACCAATTATTTTCAAAATCAAGGATTTCTACATTATTAAAGTCGAAGTTGTGGTTGGTTGTGAAATGATGTTCCGAGAGTGCAGTCTTTTCATTCTTGTACCTACTTATTTCTCTGCAATCGTATCGATGTTGATATAGTCTTTTGCTCAAGTATTGTCGTGTTTGACCGATATAACAGTTGTCACAGTTAATACATGGTATTTTGTAGACAAGATTTGAACGATCTTTATTTGGTATAGAATCTTTCACCTTCGAGAAAATAGATCCCACTACTTTGGTTTTATAGAACGCCAGTTTACACGTTGGGTCCATTCTGGAAATCTGACTGCCGATTTTTTCTGAAAGACCTTGTATGTATGGAAATTTATAAAATATTAAGTCTCGTTCCCGTGGCTGTTGGTTTAGTTTGCTCTTGAACTGATTTACTATACCGTTTATCAGTGAAGAGAGATAATTATTATTTTTCAAGATCTCCTTGATTATATTATAATTATTGTCACGGTACTGTTTCACTA